>JABUQX010075419.1:0-2500 GCA_015478945.1 Trachelipus rathkii
AACTAATGAAATAAATAATAAAAAAAATTATTATATTAAAGGAAACGCAAGCACACAGCTTAAGTAAACACAAAGGGTATTGTATTGCTTCTTTTTGAAGCAATCCTCTGCCCGGAGTGTGTGAAAAATTATTCATGAAATTGTACATTTTTCGTCATTAAATATTAAACCACAGTAAAAATAAATCACAGTAAAATTTCGACTTAAATATTGCAGTAATATTCATCCGCCAGGTCACATGACACCAACGCGGTCAGTATATGAATTTCCAGTATAAAATTTTTTCCAGTATTTGAACAGTATGCCGTTCTTACGTACTTAGTCAACACGTATTGTGTATTGTGTACTCAGTCAGTATTCTGCTAGTAACCTGTCTGTATAGAACTAGTATTGTGTATTATGTATTTAAAATACACTCCGTTAGTAACTTAAAGTGAAAGATAAACAATAAGTGTCTTTTTCTTTTTATTAATGTTAATTAAATTGATCACGGCAGTTTTCAATAAGTTATGCCACTTCGATCACAGCTTCTTTAAGACGGTTAAAGTTAACTTGTATAAAGTTTAAGTTAATTAAAGTAAGGATTAACGAGTCCTTTAAAATGAGAGGAAACCCTTTCAAAAACCTTTGGAAATTCCTATCCGTAATAATAAATCATCATCTTGTCTTAATAACTGTCTTAATTAATGATAATTTAAGTAATTGTTCTCCAAAAGAGTATTTAGGAAGGCCTTCCAATCGTTTACTCTAATAACTCTAATGAACTTCGAAAATCGTCAACCGGAAGAACAATTATTAAAGGTAAATATAGTTCTCTATTTTAAATATTATAGTACTTTAGTGTAAAAAACTAAAAATAGTCTGGTGGCGTCAAGAGCCTCTTCTATCGAAAATTATGCAAAAATATAAATTTTTGAAAATATGCATTATATATTATATATATATATAATATATATATATATATATTAGTATATAGTATATTATATATTATATATATATCTATATATAATATATGTATATATATATATATATTATATATATATATATATATATATATATAGAGAGAGGAGAGAGAGAGGAGAGGAGAGAGAGTAGCAGCGAATACTCGAAACTGGGACACTCGTGAAACTTTTTCGTTCGGAGAAATCTTGAGATCTTCAAGAGAATCCTCATGCGTGGAACGAATCCCAAACTCCACACACACATACACACACACATCACACACACACACACACACACACATTATATTTATATATATATATATATATAGCTTATATTTAAAATATATATATATAACTAACTTTTAATTAATTATTTAGTTACTTAGTTAAATTTTAAGTATATATATATAGATATATAAGGTGAAATCTTTAGGGTTTATTGTTTTATATATAATATGAAAGTATATTAATAGTGTAGTAGTAGTTATATTCTGTATAGTTATATGATGAGAGAGAGAGGAGATGAGAGAGAGAGAGAGAGCGCGAATACTCGCAGAGATATATATATACCCATTTTGCTTATTGTATGTATAACATATGTATGAATTCCAGTGTCTAATGGTTCGCCTTTCTGTTCTATGTTCATATACACTCTCATTCTCCTGACAACATCTTACAGCCACCACCTTTTCTAGACCACATTTTACAGACATCCATATCCCTTATATCCCTATGTGTGGGGGAGAAAGAATTGCCCACATCGTATGTTCTGCGTGTCGTAGAAGGCAACTAAGGGACGGTGGTAGTTGGGCTGGATGACCACTACCACTTATCTTTTGCCAGGAAGTGCTAATGCATGCCTCGGAGAAGGTCGTGATTGCCGTAAGCTGCCTTCTATCTTTCGGCGAAATGTATGAATCGCATGGGTATATGGAATGTCAGAGGAATAAATGTTGAGGAGAAGAGGAGAGAGGTGATGAATGTACATAGAAAGGGCAAATTTGATTTGCTCGCTGTTACTGAAACAAAGATGAAAGGAAACGATGAAAATGAGTGGTGTGGTGTAAAATGTGTTTTTGCTGGTGTGGAGAGGAATGAGAGGGGGAGAGGAGGAGTTGCAATTCTGATGAGTGACTTGTGATATAGAGGTATGGTAGATTTTGTGTGTGTGAGTACTAGAATTCTAATGGTTAAATTTAAGTTTGAAAAGGTCAAGGTATGTGTGGTTGTGACATATGGTTCATCTAATGTCAATGTTGAAGAGAGTGCGATTTTCTGGGAAAATATGAATGATGTTTTGATGGGGTGAGTAGGAGCTTCACATTGATTGTGTTGGGTGACCTAAATGGTTGGATAGGTGATCAAAAAAGGGGTGGTAAAACAGGTGGCTTTATGGTGTCGGAAGAAAATGATAATGGTAGGAAGGTGATTGATTTCTGTGAGGAGAGAGGTATGTTGTAACATAATTAATTTCTTTAAAACCACAGAAGTATTCAACTAAGCATACTTAGGAGTTCGTGTAGGTAGAGATGGTATCGAAGTAAAAGTATGATTGATTT
>JABUQX010075419.1:7500-10000 GCA_015478945.1 Trachelipus rathkii
TTTTCGGAGCTTTTCCAGGTACCTCCCAGATGCCACTCGACAAGGCTGCCCCCCATCAACTGATTACTATCCTGCACTCCGACAAAACTTTCGATCTTATTGGCAAGAGTTCTGGGCGAATGATATGCTGGGAGCGAAACTTAGAAATATAAAGCCCAGCATCGGTGAATGGTCTCCCTCCCACCGACGAAAGCGCTTACACGAGGTAACTCTTGCACGCCTCCGTATTGGCCATACCAATATAACTCCCAGTCACTATTTGTCACGGGACCCTCCTCCCATCTGCAAATTTTGCCTTCGCCATACCCCGCAATCTGTTCTACATACCTTCATTGATTGTCCCCAAGTGAGCCCTATTTTCCGTCGTCATTTTCCTACTTTGTGGTCCATAGAACCTTCTAAAAGATTGTCCCATATCTCATCTGAAGTCTTCCCACTTTAGTAGATAAGCTTCACATTTTCTTGGTAATCTCTCCATGAAGCGAATATTCTTTAGCAACAATATGATTTTGTTATATGAATATTAAAACTATTTATAATGTAAGAATATAATTTTATTTATTTTTTATTTATTTTTTGACTGAATATTCATTTCGTCATTCAAATTTTTCTTGACATTCAAAACATGCACATGCCAGGACCCACTCATGATGTCGATTTTTCAACTCCATGTGGCCGCTTCTTTGTGAGCCTTGGTGGGTCCTGTACATTGACTCAATATATATATATATATATATAATTATATATATATAATATATATATATATATATATATATATATATATATATATAGTATATATATATATATATATATATGAAAAATAGGATACAAATGTTGTAAAGTACTCACCAACTCAACAACTACTTGAAAAGAAGATCAATTCTTCTTTCCTTTTCTTCTGAGAACGTATTTATAATATTTTCATACCAGGATGGATGATTTGATAATTTAATTAAAAGTTTTGTTTCTATGGAAAATAAGGCCAAATTTGACAGTCTGCCCTGACTCCTCGTGCTTCGGAGGGATGCCCTTATACGATTTAGGCAAGAAAAACTTCTTTCAACAAATGCCGTTGTTGCTGTACTCACTTTTATTTATTATTGCCTGTTCACTTAATTGTTCCAAAACTGTCAAATTTTGCTTACGTAACTGTTGACCACCAAGATTATTTTGAATATGTTCTTTAGAACCCCCTATGCCTTTCCAAGCTTCTTGATAAGTTTTTCCAATCTCGAAATCCTTCATCACACCAAACATTCTTTTTTGCACTAAGTAATAAACAAGGCCAGCAATATAAACCATCTTTTTTCACTCTCCCACACAACCACTTTAACCCATTAATGCCCGAAATTAAAAAAGTTTATATATTTTTTTTAAATTTAAATATATAGTCTATTTTAGTCCTAGAAATATCAATTTCCAAGAATTTTAAAAAAATTCCGTCTCTTTCATAGATTTTTCGGCCGTGTCATTTTAGACACTGTGGGCATTAACGTTTGCAAAAAATTGAAAATTTAGGGATAATGATACTTTTTTGGTAAAATTTTATTTTTTTTATTATATATATATATATATATATATATATATATATATAATATATATATATTATATAATATATATATATTATTATATATATATATATATATATATTATATATATATATATATATTATATATATAAAGTACATATATATATAAAAAAAAAAATATATATATATAAAAAGATATATTATATATATATATATATATATATATATATATATATATATATATATATATATATATATATATATATATATATATTTATATAATATTTAAATAATAAAATATAATATATATATATATTCTATAATATATATATAATATAATATATAGTATATATATATTATTATATATATATATATATATATATAATATATATATTATATATATATTATATAATATATATATATATATATAAAGTAATATATAATATATATATATATATATGACTAAATTTAATTTATATGATATTTAACAAAACAAGCAATTGCATGAAGACCTACATTGCATTGTGTGCAACGAAATTGGACAGATATTCTACAAAATGCAAATCTCCTACGCTTGTCTATTCTGTCCATTAGATGATCTTTTCAGTGAAATCGAATGGCATTCAGTACTTGTGTTTTAGTGCTTGGTTTTACGCCTCAAGTTGTCGATATGTCAGGGGCAGATAAAAGGGAGATTACTATTTGTCTAGTAAATTCAAGAGAAGCGAAGTGTTTTCAATATTATGGTATAGCATCCACAAATTGACAACACTGCCATTTAGGCAAAAGCGGAAGTAAGGTCAATACCATTTTTTAGATCCTATTCTAATTCGGTTCATTGCTCACATTTTGTCGAACAGATCCACTCCTCCCTTGTTTTTATTATACAGTTTTACGATATTTGGTTGAGGAATAACTGCTTGTTTCCTCTCTCCTCTGCTCCAACGTTTGCAGCTAACAATTTTAAAGATA
>JABUQX010075419.1:15000-17500 GCA_015478945.1 Trachelipus rathkii
GTAGAAGTCGGCTAATGTTGGTCCAAGTGGGAACATGGAAGCACCATCCACCTGAATATATGTTTTTCCATTAAATTCAAAAGGAGTCATAATAGTGCATTTGGTTAAAAAAAATTTAAAACAGATATATATATATATATATATATATATATATATATATATATATATATATATATATATATATATATATATATATATATATATTTATATAATTATATATATATATAATATATATATATTTTATATATATACTATATATATATATATATATTAATATATATAATATATATATATCAGTACATATATTTATATATATATAATAATTATATAATATAATATATATATATATATATATATATATATTATATATATATATATATATATATATATATATATATATATATATATATATATATATTATATACAGTACATATATATATATATATATATAATATATATATATATATATATATATATATAATATATATATATATTATATATATCTATATATAATATATATATATATATATATTAATATATATATATATTATTATATTATACATACATATATATTATATATATATATATATTATATATATTTATATATATATATATATATATATATATTATATATATATATATATATATATATATAATATTATATATATACTATACTATATATATATCCAAATGTTGGTTTCTTAAAAGCTCGTAGTTTTAAAACAATTGTATTACTACTATCAAATTTTAATAAATAACAAAATATGTGTAGGAAACGTCAAATGTTTTCAATTTCTTTTGTGCGATAATAAGTTCTGGTACCAACTTGTTAATCTGGTTCTGTACTAAATTTTTGACATCCAGTTAATCAACACATTATCAAAGCTTTCCGAAAGATATTGCAAATAGTCATTTTAGATTGCAAAAAGACTTTTTTAAATACTTTATCGTATTCTAAGTCAATTGGCTCTAAAATGTATCATATAGTTATGGTAATATGTATTATTATACCTATGAAAATAAAAGTTTTATATGTAAAACATTATATATATATATATATATATATATATATTATATATATTATATTATATATAATATATATATATATATATATATATATATATAATATATTATATATATATATATATATATATATATATATATATATATAAATATATATATAAAGATATAAAGTTTAATAAAATAACAAATAATCAAAAAATCTAAAACAAAAATATAATCAAATTTTTTAAATTATTTATTAGAATGAATTAGTTCTTATAAATAAATATCTTTCAATAAATGTCTCATTATTACTTCAATAATAAATCTAATTAATTTGCAATGAAAAACATGAAACGTTTATTTGAAGAAATAAGTCTATAGCCGCTGACGGAAACCTTTAAAATGGCCTGAACTCCGGCCAAGCCGGAGCCGGAGATCCGTTGCTTCACTAATATATATATACTATATATATATATATATATAATATATATAATATATAATTATATATAATCGATCTCTCTTTATTATATTATATATATATATATATATATATATATATATATATATATATATATACAAAATTCTCTTTTTCAATATCTATCCTTCTCTTTGTAATCTTTTGGCTGATTTCCTTTCCTGTCGGTCTATATAACTGCATTTGTAGATGGTCGTTGTTCATCTTTTAATTCTATAAATAGTAGTGTTCCTCAGTGTTCTGCTCTGTCCCCAACTTTTTTTTATCTACTTTTCATGAAAGAACTTTTGCCTTTTACTTCATCACATATCCACTCTTGAACTGACGATTAGTCCAACCTTCATTACTCCTTTCACAATGAGAACATCCCATTCAGTTTTAGACAAATGTTGTTAGAATGGCGGCCTTGGAGCAACTGACCATTGATCTTTATGGCATTTTTAATGGGGGCAGAGTAAACAATGATTGTTTTCAATGTCTCAAAAACTCAGCACCTTTATCAATATATTAGATAAAATCTTCCACACAAGACACAACTCTAATACCTTCTTTTTAATAACTTCTAAATATTCCTGGTATTTCTTTCTCTCGCAATCTTTCCTGGAATGATCACTTTATTTCTCTTCCTAAGCAGACAATAACGAGGTCTTATGTCCTGAGGCGTCTTTACAACTTCTTTACATCACCTCGGTTGCTTCCACTGTATAAAGGAGTTGTTCATCCTTATATGGGGACACCCATCGCATTACCTGGAGCGGCTCCACTCACACAGCCCTTCTTGAAAAGGTGCAATTGAAAAGGTTTTATTAACTCTCTCTCTCTCTCTCTCTCTCTCTCTCTCTCTCTCTCTCTCTCTCTCTCTCTCTCTCTCTCTCTCTCTCTCTCTCTCTCTCTCTCTCTCTCTCTCTCTCTCTCTCTCTCTCTCTCTCTATCTCTCTCTCTCTCTCTCTCTCTCTATCTATCTATCTATCTATCTATCTATCTATCTATCTATCTATCTATCTATCTATCTATCTATCT
>JABUQX010075419.1:22500-32500 GCA_015478945.1 Trachelipus rathkii
GGACCTATTTGCTTTAAGAAGACAATCCTTATAATGTAATATTAAACGTTGGAAAGGGGGATTGTTATTTAAAAAATTAATGAAATTTATATGACAATGCGTGTGACAACAAAACAAACCGGGGTGCATTTTTAAATCATTTAAACCTGCTAACACGCAGTATAATAGATATATTAACTTAACCCCTAAAATAATATTTACTTTAACACAAAATTTTATTTCATTAATAATTAAAAACTGTTAAAACAACAAAAGGATATGGGGGGGGGAGAAAAACCTTTTGAAGGAGAGGCCTTTCTGTCCTTTCAGGACTTTATTCAATCAGGATGTCACACGCAATAACTTCTTGATATATGAATGATCACTGACTGGGTAAAGTTTGAGTTTGTTGGTTGTCTTCTTTGAGATTTTTCAAAATGATTTTCCATTTTTTATCTGTTAACAATATATTATTAAGGATGGGATCAATCTTTATTTCACCCTCTATTATATTCATATGTTGCTGCTTAGTATTGTAGATCAACATGCTTTCCATTAATTTTCGTTTGAATGTATTGCTATTTTTATGTATGATCGAGTGATTATTTTTGTTAATAAGATGATTAAGACTCTCTCTATGTTTGACGAGGGCCGAGTTTAGGGTACCCTTTTGTAAGTCATGACCATGATGACTTATTCTCCTCTCCACATCAACTGATTCCCCTATATAAAAATCGGAACAAGAGGAGCACTTTATGCTATAAACTCCCTGAATGGGTAGAGCCTGTGTGGGGTCTGAAACCGGATTTCTTTGTTGCAAGAGCGTCTTTAAATTCGTAATTTTCTTCACAGGATGCACATTAGAAGGAAGTAAACTTTTATAGGTATGAAATTTATCAGAGGGTATATTAATATATAATTTTTGATCTGAGTTGGGGTTAGGGTTATGTAATTGATTAAAAAAGGACTTTTTTGCCATGTTAAGTGCTTTGTAGTAAGTATTTTCTGGGTAATGAAGTTTATGAAAAATGTTCTTTATATTTTTAAGTTCATGTTCCAGTTCCGAGGGGCTGCAGATCCTATATGCTCTCAGGATTTGGGAGGAAAATATTGACAATTTTGTACTATAAGAATGGACAGAAAACCAATTTATGTAGGAGTCCACGTGGGTAGGTTTTCTATAAACAGTTGTGATTGGACTTGAATTTTCATCTATTTTTATCAGAATGTCCAAGAAAGGAAGAACATCATTAGTGGCACGTTCTATTGTAAATTTAATTGAATGAATATGATGATTAAGATGTTCTAGAAGGGCGTAGGGGTCCAAGTGAAGAGGCAACGCAACAAACACGTCATCCACGTATCTTTTCCAAAAAATATCTGAATAGGTTGGGTGATTGAAAATGAAACGTCTCTCAAAAAACTCCATAAAAATATTGCTTAGGGTCGGGGACAAAGGGGAACCCATGGGAAGACCTGACAATTGCTTATAAAATTTTCCTTCGAAATGGAAAAAGTTATGTTCGGTTAAGAGGATTACTAGTTGTTTAATACTATTAAAAGGAATGTCAAACCTTATATTCTTTTCTGATATATACTCCTCCAACCAATCAAGCGTTAGATGGACTGGAACATTAGTAAATAAAGACACTACGTCAAAACTTAAAATGTTGGTATTTTGCAATTGAGTAGTGTTAAGTGATGAAACAAACTGCTGGCTATTTTTTATATGGCTGGAAGATATAGTACCCACAAGAACACTCAACTGCTTATTAAGCCACTTTGCTAATTTATATGTAACATTATTTATATTAGAGATGATGGGGCGAAGGGGTATACTATCTTTATGAAGTTTCGGCAACCCGTAAAAAGTTGCTATTTTGGGAAGGTATACTAAGAGATTTTTTTGTAAATTTTCATCATCTTTCAATATTATTTGCAGTTTTTGTTTAAATATTCTTTGCGATGATAGGAGGGGGTTTTTATTTAACGGAGAATAAACATTCCGGTCTGAAAGTATATGATTAGCTTTTGTTGAATAATCTAACTTATTCATAATAACCATTTTATTTCCTTTGTCTGCTCTTGTAATATGTAAGCTTTTGTTATTTTTCAAATCATGAAGAGCTTTTGTAAATCTATTCGGAAGAAAATGAGCGGATCTATTGTTAATGTCATTAAATACGTAACCTTTAAGCAAATCATAGTTAATATTTAATCTATTATTATTGTTTTGAAATTTTTCTATGCTCCAAAGAAACTCCGTCAGGTTATCATCATAACCCACACCAAATGAAGGACCAAGTGAAAGTACTGTTGTCACACGCATCGACAAATTACTATGTGAAATATTAACATAAAACTCCTCGTTTCCCATCTCATTCCATATACTATTTTTAAAAATGCTTTCCAATCTATTAACACTCTTCCTCGTCACTGTTATCATATAGATTCTCAATAAATGGTGAGAAGAGTCCAAGACTTGACTTAAAATTTGGTCGGAGAAATTATTATATCTTAGGTAAAATTGTAAGTTACGGAAAGCAACATTCGTATCATAGAAAAGCTTATTCTTAGTAAAGTTCGAGTCTCTTATGTAACATTTTAATACCTCCTCCTGCCAAATCGGGAAAGGGGAATCATGAGAACGTGACAGAAAACTATTTAAAAGATTATTAGGAATCACTTTTTCAGACAAACATTGTTTCAGAAATTGGTTGTACGATTTGGACCTATTTGCTTTAAGAAGACAATCCTTATAATGTAATATTAAACGTTGGAAAGGGGGATTGTTATTTAAAAAATTAATGAAATTTATATGACAATGCGTGTGACAACAAAACAAACCGGGGTGCATTTTTAAATCATTTAAACCTGCTAACACGCAGTATAATAGATATATTAACTTAACCCCTAAAATAATATTTACTTTAACACAAAATTGTAAATTTAATTGAATGAATATGATGGCAGGAGGAGGTATTAAAATGTTACATAAGAGACTCGAACTTTACTAAGAATAAGCTTTTCTATGATACGAATGTTGCTTTCCGTAACTTACAATTTTACCTAAGATATAATAATTTCTCCGACCAAATTTTAAGTCAAGTCTTGGACTCTTCTCACCATTTATTGAGAATCTATATGATAACAGTGACGAGGAAGAGTGTTAATAGATTGGAAAGCATTTTTAAAAATAGTATATGGAATGAGATGGGAAACGAGGAGTTTTATGTTAATATTTCACATTGTAATTTGTCGATGGATCAAAAACTAGTACTTTCACTTGGTCCTTCATTTGGTGTGGGTTATGATGATAACCTGACGGAGTTTCTTTGGAGCATAGAAAAATTTCAAAACAATAATAATAGATTAAATATTAACTATGATTTGCTTAAAGGTTACGTATTTAATGACATTAACAATAGATCCGCTCATTTTCTTCCGAATAGATTTACAAAAGCTCTTCATGATTTGAAAAATAACAAAAGCTTACATATTACAAGAGCAGACAAAGGAAATAAAATGGTTATTATGAATAAGTTAGATTATTCAACAAAAGCTAATCATATACTTTCAGACCGGAATGTTTATTCTCCGTTAAATAAAAACCCCCTCCTATCATCGCAAAGAATATTTAAACAAAAACTGCAAATAATATTGAAAGATGATGAAAATTTACAAAAAAATCTCTTAGTATACCTTCCCAAAATAGCAACTTTTTACGGGTTGCCGAAACTTCATAAAGATAGTATACCCCTTCGCCCCATCATCTCTAATATAAATAATGTTACATATAAATTAGCAAAGTGGCTTAATAAGCAGTTGAGTGTTCTTGTGGGTACTATATCTTCCAGCCATATAAAAAATAGCCAGCAGTTTGTTTCATCACTTAACACTACTCAATTGCAAAATACCAACATTTTAAGTTTTGACGTAGTGTCTTTATTTACTAATGTTCCAGTCCATCTAACGCTTGATTGGTTGGAGGAGTATATATCAGAAAAGAATATAAGGTTTGACATTCCTTTTAATAGTATTAAACAACTAGTAATCCTCTTAACCGAACATAACTTTTTCCATTTCGAAGGAAAATTTTATAAGCAATTGTCAGGTCTTCCCATGGGTTCCCCTTTGTCCCCGACCCTAAGCAATATTTTTATGGAGTTTTTTGAGAGACGTTTCATTTTCAATCACCCAACCTATTCAGATATTTTTTGGAAAAGATACGTGGATGACGTGTTTGTTGCGTTGCCTCTTCACTTGGACCCCTACGCCCTTCTAGAACATCTTAATCATCATATTCATTCAATTAAATTTACAATAGAACGTGCCACTAATGATGTTCTTCCTTTCTTGGACATTCTGATAAAAATAGATGAAAATTCAAGTCCAATCACAACTGTTTATAGAAAACCTACCCACGTGGACTCCTACATAAATTGGTTTTCTGTCCATTCTTATAGTACAAAATTGTCAATATTTTCCTCCCAAATCCTGAGAGCATATAGGATCTGCAGCCCCTCGGAACTGGAACATGAACTTAAAAATATAAAGAACATTTTTCATAAACTTCATTACCCAGAAAATACTTACTACAAAGCACTTAACATGGCAAAAAAGTCCTTTTTTAATCAATTACATAACCCTAACCCCAACTCAGATCAAAAATTATATATTAATATACCCTCTGATAAATTTCATACCTATAAAAGTTTACTTCCTTCTAATGTGCATCCTGTGAAGAAAATTACGAATTTAAAGACGCTCTTGCAACAAAGAAATCCGGTTTCAGACCCCACACAGGCTCTACCCATTCAGGGAGTTTATAGCATAAAGTGCTCCTCTTGTTCCGATTTTTATATAGGGGAATCAGTTGATGTGGAGAGGAGAATAAGTCATCATGGTCATGACTTACAAAAGGGTACCCTAAACTCGGCCCTCGTCAAACATAGAGAGAGTCTTAATCATCTTATTAACAAAAATAATCACTCGATCATACATAAAAATAGCAATACATTCAAACGAAAATTAATAGAAAGCATGTTGATCTACAATACTAAGCAGCAACATATGAATATAATAGAGGGTGAAATAAAGATTGATCCCATCCTTAATAATATATTGTTAACAGATAAAAAATGGAAAATCATTTTAAAAAATCTCAAAGAAGACAACCAACAAACTCAAACTTTACCCAGTCAGTGATCATTCATATATCAAGAAGTTATTGCGTGTGATACCTTGATTGAATAAAGTCCTGAAAGGACAGAAAGGCCTCTCCTTCAAAAGGTTTTTCTCCCCCCCCCCATATCCTTTTGTTGTTTTAACAGTTTTTAATTATTAATGAAATAAAATTTTGTGTTAAAGTAAATATTATTTTAGGGGTTAAGTTAATATATCTATTATACTGCGTGTTAGCAGGTTTATATATATATTATATATATATATGAATATATTTATAATATATATATATACAGTTATATATATAATATATATAATATACAGTATATATATATATATAATATATATATATATATATATATATATATATATATATATTATATATATATTATTAATATATATTTATATATATATATATTATATATATAATATATATACAGTATATATATATATATATATATATTATTATATAATATATATATATATATATATATAATATATTTATATATATATATATATATATATTATATACAGTATTTATATAATAGTATTATATTTATATATATATATATATATATATATATATGTAATAATTATAATATATATATATATATATATATATATATAAATAATATATATATATTTATATATATATATATATATATTATATATATATATATATTATATATATATATATATATATATATATATATATATATATATATATATATTATTATATATATATATTATAATAATATTATATATATATATTATATATATATATATATATATATATATATATATATATATATATATATATATATATATATATATAATATTATATATTCTTATATATATATATATATATATATATATATATATATATATATTAATATATAGAGAAGGTATATGATATATATATATATATGCAGGTTTTCATAAAGTACTTGTACTTGATACCATGTACTTGTACTTGTACTTGAACAATTTTTAAGAGTAGACTTGTACTTGTACTTGTGTACATGAAACAATTCTAGAGTACTTGACTTTGTACTTGCGAAATGTAGCTTGAACCCAAGCCTGATATATATATATATATATATTATTATATATATTATATTTATATTTTTTTTTATATATATATATATATATATATAATATATATATTATATATATATATATATATATATTATATATATATATATATATATCATATATATATATAATATATATATATATATAATATAGTAATTGGTGAATGTAAATTTAGCAAGACTGAAATAAGCGTTATGCGTGCCACTTATCTTTGTATTCAAATTAAAAAGAGGGAATGAATGGTGGCTTTTCTATTTTTTAAATGTTTAATAAAAATATAAAAATATGAGGCCACGTGGTACGTCACAATTTTTAGCTGAAGTGATGAGAAGGAGACTAAAGGGAATTAAAGGAAATATTTGTAAAAATTATATTTATAAAATCATGATGATGATTATTATTAATTTTATTATTCATTAAAAATTTCTATTTATTTGAAAATTTAAAAAAATTTTTCTAATTATTATTTTGTTTTTGTTATTTATAATGAGAGGAACTCTTTCTTAAGACTTTATCCTGACTGGACTACATAAACTATGTCAAAATATTCATTAGAATGACTTCAATAGAATAACGCATATTATTTACGGGCTATTTTAAATAAAACATTTTCACCGAAAGTGGGCCACGAAAACCAAGTTTATCACACAATCATCGATTAAAAAGGATCCACAAAACTCTATTTCTTGGTCATTAAAATCAATTCACTTCATTTGTGAAGCTCAAAATTAGAAGGACTCGTGTTCACTTTCATAATTGAAGCGCATCATTCGTGATGAAGTACAAGTTAAAATAAAGGCCGAACTAATGATATAAAACATATTGTCTATCGATCCGATATAGTATGCAAATCAGGATTTTATAGAGATCATTTTTTTACAATTATCTTTTTCAAATTAAACTATTGAAGTGAAAAGAATAAGGTTTAATTTTCCTTTCATTCTTTACATTTGCTTATTTATTTAATTTTAGTTTCTAACAATTTATATTTGTTCAGAAAAAAAAAATTTTTTTGTCCTATTAATTTTGTTTTAATAATAATTGAATAATAAAATAATCGAAATAATTGAATTCCAAAATTCACGCATTGTTAGTGAGTGCGTCATCTTTTTTAGCACGGTTGGTTTTATTTTTATTCTTAATCGGAAATCAAGAAATCGCAGATATTTTAGTGTTTTTAATTTTAAGTTTTGCATTTTTATATACTGAATATTTTGCACATAACCGTTCATATAATTTTATCTAATATAATGATAAAATATATTTAACAAAATAGGTAATTTTCCTTTTCAGTCAGTCATATCTTTGTTAAAAATCTGTTCAAGATGATTTTTTATGGTTTACATTTATTTAAAAGTATTTTAAATGATTTTTTAAAAAAAGTGCTAAACTTTGCATATTTTTCTACTTTCCTGCTCGACAGCATTTTTTTATTTTGGAAGGTTACTTTAGGTTAGGTTAAGTTTGGTTTGGTAAAGTTTGCAGGAAATTGCCACAAAAGGCTAAACTTGGAATGTTTTTTTTTTTTTAATCATTTGAAATACAATATAAACATATACATAAACACTAAATATTGTCAAATTTTTTTTTTTTCATTTTTTTTAAAGCAAAGATATCACTTGGTGCATGAAACTAAAAAGCTCCAGAAAACATATTAATATATAAAATGTTTAGAATCAATCATATTATTTTTTTGGAAATCTGTGCACAAACAAAAAAAATGGAAAATTTAAGACTTTTAAATTTAAAATACTAACGGCACATTCAACAGAATAAAAAATGGAAAATCTATTTCTTCGTGAAAAAAAAAATTATAATGAAGGAATACAAGAAAAAACAAAAGTTTTTTTTTTCTAAAAAAAAATTCCTTTGTAGATATTTGTTATTCATGGAATGCTCGTTCTTAAAATAGGATTGGATCGTTATTCCAAATTTAAGACTGATATTTAATTTACACTAAAAAATAAATATAAATTTATTTAGATATTACTGTATATCAAGGAATGAATAACTTTTATCATTATCTGGATTTAAGAATTCTTAAAGAATGAAAGATGAATAACGATAATCTTAAAATAACATACTACACTTACAGATTACAGTTTTTTTTTTTTTTTTTTTTTTTTTTTTTTTTTTTTTTTTTTTTTTTAGTGAAATAGAGATTCAACTTTTCCAGCCTAGCCTTGAATTAACTTTATTATATTTTTAATTTAATTAATTTTTCTAATGAAAAGTTTTTATATATATAAGGGGATGAAACAGTTTATATAATTTATCAATAAGCTTCCTTGCGTTCAAGCAAGTAGCAAGTTATTCCTGAGTTGGTAAAACAATTTTTGCATTTCCGAATATGAAAATAAAAACAGATGAAAGATGACAGTATTGTTTTTGTATTTAAGATAAGTGTCCATTTGGTTCCTTACGTTTCTCCTTCAAAATTGTATCTTTTTCTGTCATAATATGGCGCAGCTTATTTGCTAAGTAGGAAGGAGACCGTTATCATTTATGTGAACGTTCCTTCCAGGTTCTTCTATGCTATTTTGGTTATGTGCGCTTCATCATCAGTTTCATTAGTAAGTTCTACTTTATCACTTTTCCAATTGTTCTTTATATCATACAAGTTCTGACATTAAATTGGGTTTCATCATTTATCTTATATCACAAACATCCTGCTTTAACTGTTAATTATATTGGATTGTTTTATTCCATTGCCACGAAAAGGTTCTTGAAATAATTTAAATGGTTAACTCGCTACTTCCTTTAGTTCAAGCGGTAGCTAGCAACCGTTGAAGTCCATCGTTGACATGCTTCAGTGACTTCCCAAACTAAAAGGGATCTCACCAGAGAGGCTTATCCTCGAAACTCTCTCACATTCAGAATTGCTTCTACTTTTACCGTAAGTTGAGAGCTTCTATAGAAGGTCCAGAGACTAAATCATTATTCATTTGAACTCTAAAGAAAAATAGTTTTTCCAAGGTCCTTTTCTCTTATCATCTCGAATCCTTCTCTCTTGAGTTAATCTACATTTCCAACCTGGCGATTCTTTCATGCAATGAGAAAACTCCACTGGATTGACTAGAGGCGTTGCAGTCAGGGTTGCGGTGCCGGTAATTTTTGTGTAGCTCAAACTTCGGCTCCGGTTCAATTATTTTAAAAGTATTCGACACCGACTAAGGCTCCTGTTCCCTTCAGTTACGTTCCTTCTCCATTTACACTTATGGAATGAATTTTTCTTGGTTATTTATGAATTATGAAATATGATAAAAAGAGAATACTTGTTTGATAATTTCTTTTTTTTCGCTTGTAGTTACAAATATTTAATATGTATGGAAAGAAAGGGCCAGGGTTCGATCCCAGAGCAGTTCTCCTCCTTGAATAGGGCTATTCCCGTGAGGTTGGGACAATAAAAACAAAAACACAAAAACGAAAAACAAAAATAACAAACAGCGTAAAAAAACTAAATATAGACCCCTGCACAACTAAGCAATATTGTAGTTTCTTAAATTTTTAAATGTTTCCTCTTTTGAATTGCATTAACATTAAAAATATTGAACATTTTATTCAAGTGTTTTTTCTAAAATTAAAATATTAGCTGAAAATAAAGCAATTGTCGTACCCTAAGTTAATATATATATATATTATATATATATATATATAGAAAAGTATCTATTATAAAATGACATATAAAAAAAATTTATATTCTCCTAAATAATATATATATATATATATATATATATATATA
>JABUQX010075419.1:47500-65000 GCA_015478945.1 Trachelipus rathkii
ATCATGGAAACATTAGAAATGCCTTATACTGGACCTTTCCTAGATTCACGCTTCGATCTATGTGCCCTATTTAACTTGTATAATTCAATTGTTGTTCATACTCAATAATTATGTATCAACATTTTTTGTATTTTTTAATGCATTAAAATGTTTGGTATGTTTGTTTAATATCTAACGGATATACAGAATATGCTTGTGTTTATGCACCTTTTTTTCTGTATATATAACATTATTGTATTTTTATGTATTCAAATATTTGTATATATGTTTAGATCTTCGGATGTAATCAGTTATGCTCGTATTTGAATATTCTTTACATTTCATGTATACTAATTTTGCCTTCAAATGTTTGTATGTTTATTTATGTCTTTGGACATAATTAAATATGCTTGCATTTGAAAGAACTTTAACTTTATGTATTTTAGTTATTATTTCTTGTATAATTATTATAACATACTTTCTTTCTCACTCAGTGTTTAGCGCAGGAAGTAAGTAGTAATCCATTATAACTTTGTAAAAATAATTTTAATTTTTATGTTCGTACTTATGCTAGTTTGCGCGAGCAAAATTTTAGCATAAGTCCGAATGAAATAATATTATAACCCGTCTGTTGAAGATACTTTTTCAGTCAGATAAAATTACAACAAGAATCAGAAGAAATAAATCACTGAAGATACTCTCTCCCAAATCCTCCGGCAAGAGAGGTAATTTCAAGGCAAGGGCTGCGACTCTGAATTTCGATAACAAATTTTCCCTAAAACGAAGAGTCAAGAGGCAAGGGTGGAAAACGCGCTGGAAAAGGCTGTGACTCTACCAATTCGCCTGCGAAAGAAGAGAGTATCTCAACAGAAGGGACTTTTTGTTACTTTACTTTCATTTGAAAATCTTTATTACTTATGTTGATAAAAACCTCATTTCAAATAATGGATTTCTAAATTACCATCCTCTTATATAGGGTGCTTGCACATAAAAGAAGCCACCAATCTAGCAACAATAGCTATATATATATATAATATATATATATATATATATATATATATATATATATTATATATATATATATTATAATGATATTATAATATATATATATATATATATTATATATATATATTATATATATTATATATCTATATATATATATTAATATATATTATATATATATATATATTTATATATATATATATATTATATATATATATATTATATATATAATTATATTATATATATATATATATATATATTTTATATAATATACATATATATTTATTATATATATATATATATATATATAATATATATATATATATATATTATATATATATATATTATATATATATATATATAAATATATATATATATATATATATATATATATATATATAATATTTCTAAAACGAACTTATTATTTAATTTTAATAATAAAACGTACTTATCTTTTTATTTCATTGGAACGAAAATTCGTACCAAATATTACTAAATATTTTTTCGTTTAAACCCTACTTTCACCTTCAAAGACTTAATCACTGGTGCACATTCAGACACAGTAGAAGGAACGAAAAGGGAGACCCCCCCCCCCAAACCCTCTAACCCTTTGGCTACAACCTTAGTTCTTTGAGCAAAACTCTATAAAATGCTTTCGATATTTTTACGCCACAGAAAAAAATTCACTGAAATGCTGAATAGCAGAGAACTAGATATCAGAGAAAGAGAAAGAAGATCACTAGTAAAGCGTCTCTTACGAAAGCCATACTAGCCATCAAAGATTTGATTAGAAGTTTTAAGATGTCTTCAAATCTTCCTGTTAAGGAATTATCGAATCTATCCTCAACAGGAAGATGTGGAAATATCTTAATTCTAATCTAATCTTTGGTGGCCAGTTTGACTTTCGTAAGAAACGCTTTACTGATCATCTTCTTTCTCTTTCTCTGATTCTTCGTTCTCTGTTCTTCGACATTTCAGAGAACCTTTTAATGTGGCGTAGAAATATCGAAAGCCTTCGATAGAGTCTGGCACAAAGCTTTGATTTATAAACTTCCCTCATACGGTATCTATCCTTCTCTCTGATTTCCTTTCCGGTCGTTCTCTAGCAGCTGTAATTGACAGAGGTGATCCTCAAGATTTTATCCTATCTCCAACTCTTTTTCTAATTTTCTTTAATGACCTTCTCTTAATAACTTCGTTTCCTACCCACTCCTATGCAGATGACTACACCCATCGTTGCTCTTTCCAATCTGGAAGTCAACTCACTCATAACGCATGCCAGGATGGTGGCCTTGGAGCAGCTGACCTCTGTCTGATCTTTTGATCTCTCTTGTATACCTAATTAGAGCATTGGAAACATGATAGTTTTCAATGTCTCAAAAACACAATTTCTTCGTTTATCTATCTACTCGACAAAATCTTCCACATAACTGTAATATCTACCTCGAAAACATACAACTTAAACCCTTCTTTCTTCTTAATATTCTTGGCATTTCCTTTTCTTGTGACCAGAAGTATAAGGATCACATTACTTCTCTTTCTAAACAAGCTTCAAAGAGGTTGAGTGTTCCAAGACGTCTTCTGAACTATTCACCACATCAGTTGTTTGCTCTGTATAGGGGGATCTTCGCCCTTTTTATGGAGTATGCATCACATATCTGGGGTGATTCCACACACACACACACACACACACACACTCACACACGCACACACCTACACACACACACAGTTCTCTTTGATAAGTGGAGTCTAGGGCTTATCGACTTGTTAACTCTCTTACTCTCACTACCTCTCTCTCCAATCTTACACTATCGCTATTACGATGAACACTGCTCCTCTGATCTCTTTAGTCGAGTATCTCCTCCTTTGAGGAGAGTTCATACGACTCGTTCTTTTACACAGTCTCATCCTTTCTCTGTCCAACTCTCTGACCCCTAGACTTAACCGCTATTCTCAATCTTTCATATGCTTCACTGTATTGTCTGGAACAAACAATTTCTTCAACTATTTTTCCAACCTTTTTACTTGTATACTTTCAGACGCCGTGTATCGGGGCATGTCAACCTATAATTTGGATTCGATTCTGGTTCTTCCCAACTCCACTGGAATTTGCTAGACCTCCGACTTTTGCCACTGGAGGATATATATATATATAAACACTGCTCAGTCCCATATAGCTGGGTTGCTATTACATATAAGGCTGCTATATAAGGCTGCTGGCAAGTGCTGCTGCTGCTGGGAGCAGCAAGGTTGCAGTACAGCAGAGTATATATATATATATAAGTATATATATATATATATATATACAGTTCTCTGTCCCAAAAGTAGTTTACTGAATATCTCAGAACGACTGAGTAGTGTAGCTTCTCTGTGACGTATACGAGTGGATAGCTAGTTACCTTAGGCTACATATCCACACCAGTTTTAATCAGATCTTCTAAAGTCAGTCTTGCACTACATCTGTTTATGTATGGGTGTGTGTTCTAACCTCGTTACGTTTTTGCACTAAATATCTTTTTGTGTATGGGCGTGTTTTCTATCCTCGTCGTTTTTGCGATGCAGGTAAATATTGAAACAGCGGTACTCTACCAAATTCTGTGTGAAGCGTACGTAGTCTGCCACTAGCATTTTGCTTCTTAAACGAAGTTCGCGGGGGTGCCACAATATCGCAGAACTATGGTTTTTAAGTGGCACAAAGATTCAAAGAAGGCCGAGAAAATGTTGAAGACGACCCTCGTTGTGGAAGACCAATCTCGTCAACAAACGATGAAAATGTGGAAGTTGTTAGAGCTGTGATGGAGGAGAGAGACCGCCGGTTCAGTGTCAGAGTGATTGCTGAAGAAACTGGTTTGGATAAAAATGCAGTTCATAGAATTTTCACGAACCATTTGCACATGCGAAAAATTTGTGCAAAACTAGTGCCGAAAGACTTGTCTGTGAAGCAGAAAGCGAACAGGGTCAAAATTTGTCAAGATTTACTTGAAAGACTAGAAATGGAGCACAATTTTTTGATAAAAGTTATAACTGGCGTATTAAAAACATGAGTTTTTGAGTACGATCCTGAAACCAAACGGCAAAGTGCGGAATGGCACACAAAAAATTCTCCTCGTCCGAAGAGAGCACGTATGAGCAAGTCCAAGGTGAAAACACTGATTATTGTTTTTATCGACAGCCGTGATATTGTGCACAAGGAATTTGAACCTTCAGGACAGACAGTTAATCAAGTCTTTTACAAAGATGTCTTGGAATGACTTCGAAAACGAGTTCAGCGAATCAGAACAGACATTGCAGACGATTGGGTGCTGCACCACGATAACGCGCCATCTCACACTGCGCCCTCAATTATAGAATTTCTGGCGAAGAAAAACATTCAAGTACTTCCACATCCTCCATACAGCCCAGATCTAGCTCCGTGCGATTTCTGCCTCTTCCCTAAGTTGAAAATGAAGTTGAAGGATCATCATTTTGGGACGATGGAAAACATAAAAAATACTGTAACACGTGAACTAAACACACTTCAGGAAAATGACTTCCGGTACTGCTATGAGCAGTGGAAGAAACGTTGGAACCGCTGTGTAACCTCTCAAGGGTCATACTTCGAAGGAGATAACTTGTAATTTCAGGCAAGTCCAATACATAATTAAATATGACATCAGTACACTTACTTTTGGGACATAATATATATATATATATATATATTACATATATATATATATATATATAAAGGATAGAGAGCTTGTTATATGTTGTTGGTATATATATATATTAGTTAATATATATATATATAATAATATTTTTTGTTTTTTTAGGCTATACAAGGTTACTTAGTTTTTTCAGGTTGTTGAGTAGCAGTTAGTTGCTGTATATATATATATATATATATATATATATATATATATATATATATATATATATATAACAAATTTACAACTGCAAACACACTTACAGTTCAAATTTATGAAGAAGCCTTTTTATTCTCTTTGATGGGCTTCGAACCCGAGCCCTCGCTGTTGGTATAGATAGTGTTTGACCACTTGACCACGATGAGCTAAAAGGAAATCCACCATTTAACTCTGGAAGAATACTTACTTCCCAAAGCACGGCATGTCAAATACTTATAACGGAGACCTAACCGCTCACATTCATACATTCTTCATACATTTGAACTGTGAGTGTGTTAGCAGCTGTAAATTTGTTGTTGATACATTATCTCTCTGAGTGTTGGCCCTGTTTGACCCTTGACCCGAGTGTGAGCTGGGAGGTCTGTCAAAGGTCATCGTCATAAGTATTTGACATGCCTTACTTTGGGAAGTAAGTATTCTTTCAGAGTTAAATGGTGGATTTCATTTTACTCATCGTGGTTAAGTGAGTAGTGATGCGACAGTATGAGATCTACCAGCCTTTTCTCAAAAGGTATAAGAGATATAGGTCTGAAACTTGGAATATAAGCTATGTATGGGATAAGCTCGAAACCGTGTAAATTTCAAGTCTCTAGGATGTATATAGAGTGGGGTTCCCAGAGTGGCAGCTGCTTTGCCTGCAGCGCCCTTTTTTTCAAAAAACCCGAGATTGAGTTGCTTCCAATGAGAGTTAGGCTCAAGGTGATGACGTAACTTCGTCGTAGAGAGATTACGTCAGCGCGTGAGCTGCGTGCGCAGTACTTATTACATTATTACCAATATTATTAGTTATTATACATTACTGTCGAAGATTTGATTTCCGGAAGAACAGCCGAAAACGATTTCCCGTAAGGAATCGTTTTTTTACTAATCTCCGACTTGCCGGTCCGCCGCGGGTTGCTTTTCTGCATCCGGATTCGACTCCGATTGTCCGCCTGCCTTCAAGAAACTTATCGTATCGTGATTAATTAGAGGGCGTGTTAATGATGAGAACCAGCCTGCTACGAATGACAATGCCTTTACGGTCCCCCCAAAGGGGGACCCCACCCCGGTAAAAAGTCAAAATTGATCGTATAAAAGATGAAAGCTGGTGGAGGGATTCAGAGTGTAATTTCTAGAAAGACTTGGTGTATTGGATTCTGAGGAGTTGGCTCCGGCACTGGTGCTGGAGCCGTTGCGGTGCCAAGTTAATAAACAGTCGTATAACAACAATGTTGGTGTGCTTATATATGTTATTGGGTCTGTAGATTTCGAAAATAATGGTTTCAGAACCATCAAGAAAAAAATAAATAAAAAAAAATAAATAAAAAAATAAAATTTCCTTACCTTTTATGTTTATAACTTCTTACAAATTTACGTTTTTACATACCCTAAATCAGTAAATCAGTAAATCAACCCACCCAACCTACATATCTGTCCATCTGTGATCCATTGATCTATTGATCTATTGATCTATTGATCTGTTGATTAAGGTCAAATTTTTTTACTAAAATTGTAACGTTTTACATACCCAAAATCAAAGTAAATCCAAAACCCAATATCATCTCCCATCCCTCCTAATCAGCTGTGATCTATTTGATTCAGTATTGATCTAAGCTGATCTGCCTATCTTCCAAGCTTCATTCATTATTATGTCTGCCTTTTATTAAATGCTTGGTATGTCTAATCAAAAACAGTAATCAACATCTCCATCTGATATTTTTAATAACTAATCATGATCTATCAGAATAACAGCCTCTTGCCGGTAAGTCTGGTCATGTTTTACAATTCTAAAAATCGCAACAAAAATCAGTCATCCAACCTACTCCTCCTGTCCTATCATGATCTATTGATCTATTGATCTATTGGATCTATTGATCTATTGATCTATTGATTAAGGTCACATTTTAAATTAAAGTCATGTTTTACATACCCTAAATCAGTAAATCAGTAAATCAGGCCATCCAACCTACCCTCCTGTCCATCATGATCTATTGATCTATTGATCTATTGATTCATTGATTCAAGTCAAATTTCAAAAAATTGTCATGTTTTACATACCCTAAATCAGTAAATCAAACCATCATCCATCCACCCTCCTGTCCAGTTGTGATCTATTGATCTATTGATCTATTGATCTATTGATTCAAGTCAAATTTTTACTAAAATTGTAACGTTTTTACATACCCTAAACTGCAAATCAGTAAATCAAACCACTATCCGTGCCACCTCCTGTCCATTCTGATCTATTGATCTTATTGATCTATTGGATTCAAGTCACATTTCGACTATCATTTTGATAAACATAACATAAAATCGTTCTTTACAAAGATCATTCAATATATGTTGACGTAACAAAGTTTCACATTAATAAAAGCTTACTTAGCATCATCTGAACTATAAATATAACCCACAACGACAAACCTAACACATCTTAAACAGGAATAAATGGTTAACGTTAACAAAGTCTATTACTTAACAGTAAAGTAACTAACATAACACCCAAAAACGTAACTTATTCGCACTTTGTCAACATATCACTGTTATTTTTACATTAACAAGGTAATATTTAAATAAAAATTTACCATAACCTAATGTAATTATCATACAGACCAGCGAGTATGCTAACGTAACAAAAGTTTTCACATTAATAAAGCTAACATAACATTAACTGAACTAAGAACATAAAACGACAAATCTGGACACATTCAAGCAAGAATAAACTGCCAACATTAACATCAAAGTTCAAACTTATAAACAGTAAAGTAACTAACAAGGCATACAAAAACATAACCCACTCTCCCCCTTTATCAAAACATAATACCAACATGGACAATAGTTAAATTTACATTAACATAAAAATAGGTGTTTACCAAAAATTTATCATAACCTACTCTTAACCATCAGGGCACTACCATCAGATAAAGATATGCTGTGTTTTACCCTCAGTAAAAGCTAAACTATGAACCCATCACACTTTATCAAACAATAACAACCAGACGAATAAACAGCTATCACTAACAACTTATTCAATAAAGCGAACATACGAGGGAAGTAAAACCCAAATAGTAGCAAACATAACAAAATTTATCCAAACATAACATAAAAATAACAAAGTTTTAACCAAACATAACATAAAAATAAGTTCTTTGAATAAAATATCATAGTAAATTGTAATAGTTTACTGATTTTAAAGCTGTAAATCAGTAAATCAGTAAATCAAACCATCAACCCCTCTCCACCCCTCCCACCATGACCTTTTGATCTATTGATCTATTGATCTATTGATTCATGTCATATTTCGAGTATCATTTCGACTAAACATAACGCAAAAATAAGTTTTTTGTATACTAACCGTCGAATATACGCTAACGTAGCAAAGTTTTTACATTAATAAAGCTAACATAACATAACCTGAACTAAGAATATAATGTACAACGACAAACCTAACACACCACACGTACGAATAAACTACTAACATAACAAATTCCATACATAACACTGCTAAAGTACTCAGCACAGCGTACAAATCAAACGTAACCTATTCACACTCTTTCAAGTATAACCTAACATATCATTGTGCCACTTTACACACCCCGCTGATTTGCCGTCGTATTTTGAGTTCGATAACATAACACAAAAATGAAAGCCTTTATATACTAACCAATGAATATATGCTAACATAACAATGTTTTCACATTAATAAAGCTAACATAGCATCATATGAACTAAGAAAATAATGTACAACGACAAACTTAACACAACTTACGCACTAATAAACAGTTAACATTAACAAAGTTTAACATCAGTAAAGTAACTAGCATTGCCTACACAAAACGTAACCTATTCCTACTTTTCAAGCATATTCTAACATATTAACGTTACTTTTACATTGACACAGAAATATTTAACAAAAATTTATCATAAATTATGTTAATTATCATACAGACCAATGAATAACAGTAAACATAACAAAGTTTTATCCAAACATAACATAAAAAATATGTTCTCCTGAAATATCATAAAGTACTGTACAAGCCGATTTTAAAGGTAATCAGTAAATCAGTAAATCAAACACGTAACCCCCTCTCACCCTCCCTACCATGACATATTTATGTTAATTTTACATTAATATAGTAATATTTAACATAAATTTATCACAATCTAACTTAATTATCATACTGACCAACGAATATATGCTATTGTAACAAAGTTTTTCATATCAATAAAGCTAATATAACATAACCTGAACTAAGAATATAATGTACAACGACAAACCTAACATACCATACGTACGTGAATAAACCATTAACATATTAACAAACTTCAAAAATTTAACAATAGTAGTACCTAACACTTCGTACAAACGTAACAACGTAACCTATTCCCACTTTTTCACATATCTTCATCATATCAATAAAGCATTTTTAATATTAACATCGTGTAATAAGTTTACAAAAATTTAGCATAACCCGGTCTAATCAGCATATGACAGCGAATATAATCCTAACGTACCGAAATTTTTACATCAACTTCGTAATATTTAACAAAAATTCATCATAACCTCGTCTAAATATCATAATCCCCAACGAATAACTGCAAAGACAACAAAGTTTTAACCAAACATAAAAATAAGTTCTTTATATACTGACTTACGAATATATGAGCAAAGTTTTAACATCAATAAAGCCGACATATCATAACTGAACCAAGAATATAATGTACAATGCAAACTTAACATACGCGTATGAATAAGCTCCCCTAACATCATGAAAATTCCCTATTTATCAATGGTAAAGTAGCTAACAGGTCATACAAAATTCCCTACTTATCAAAGGTAAAGTAGCTAACAGGTCATACAATACTGATATACAAATTACTTCCTTTTTCCCGCATAGCAACAGGGTAAAGACGTATTATCTAACAAAATCCCTCAACAAAGTGACCAATCTATCAAAGATACCGACATCGTGAACTATGAATTGACACTATCTTCATCAAAGTGTCATTCGTCAAAGGGCTGAGGCCTTACCCCTCCTTCGGAGGGGTAAAACCCGCTTACACCCCTTCGGGGTGATCCCCCTCTCAGGATTCACACCCTTTCATGGGGCGCATCCCCTTGGGTTTTCTCTCGGGAGGTGATGTAATGCTTTATCTGTTCTATACGAAAAACTGTTTATCTGTGTTGGAAAATGTTATGTTAAATATTACTATGACTGTGTGAGATTAACGCTGATTTGTTAGAGAAATGATTAGTTTTGTAAGATATTACTGTGTTAACTGACGATGATGTGTTAAAAACGTGAGCCTAGGTTAAGTTTTGGTTGAGTAATGTTAGGTTTGCCTGAGAATTTTGCTAATGTCTACGTTTATTCATAGCTCAAATGATGTTATACTCGAGACGAATGACACTTTGATGAAGATAGTGTCAATTCATAGTTCATGATGTCGGTATCTTTGATAGATTGGTCACTTTGTTGAGGGATTTTGTTAGATAATACGTCTTTACCTGTTGCTGATATGCGGGAAAAGTGGTAGCATATCGAGTATTGTATGACCTGTTAGCTACTTTACCTTTGAT
Source organism: Trachelipus rathkii (assembly GCA_015478945.1). Lineage (NCBI taxonomy): Eukaryota > Metazoa > Arthropoda > Malacostraca > Isopoda > Trachelipodidae > Trachelipus > Trachelipus rathkii. The sequence goes on from JABUQX010075419.1 coordinate 57,941, forward strand.
AAGTAGGGAATTTTGTATGACCTGTTAGCTACTTTACCATTGATAAGTAGGGAATTTTCATGATGTTAGAGGATTATTCATACGCTTGGTATGTTAAGTTTGCATTTGTACATTATATTCTTAGTTCAGGTTATGATATGTCGGCTTTATTGATGTTAAAACTTTGTTGCGTAAGCATATATTCGTAGGTCAGTATATAAAGAACTTATTTTTATGTTATGTTTGGTTAAAACTTTGTTATGTTTGCAATTATTCGTTGGGGATTATGATATTTAGACGAGGTTATTATGAATTTTTGTTAAATATTACGAAGTTGATGTAAAAATTTCGGTACGTTAGGATTATATTCGCTGTCAGTATGCTGATTAGACCCGGTTATGCTAAATTTTTGTTAAATATTACGATGTTAATGTAAAATTAACATTGATATGTTAGAGATATGCTTGAAAAAAGTGGGAATAGGTTACGTTTTGTACGAAGTGTTAGGTACTTTACTGTTGTTAAGTGCGGAAGTTTGTTAATGTTAGTAGTTTATTCGTACGTATGGTATGTTAGGTTTGTCGTTGTACATTATATTCTTAGTTCAGGTTATGTTATGTTAGCTTTATTAATGTAAAAACTTTGTTACGTTAGCATATATTCGATGGTTAGTATATAAAAAACTTATTTTTGTGTTATGTTTAGTCGAAATGATACTCGAAATATGACATGAATCAATAGATCAATAGATCAAAAGGCCATGGTAGGGAGGGGTAGGGAGGGGTTGATGGTTTGATTTACTGATTTACTGATTTACTGCTTTAAAATCAGTAAACTATTACAATTTACTATGATATTTTATTCAAAGAACATATTTTTATGTTATGTTTGGATAAAACTTTGTTATGTTTACTGTTATTCGTTGGTCTGTATGATAATTAGACATGGTTATGATAAATTTTTTGTTAAATATTTCTGTGTCAATGTAAAAATAACGTTTATATGTTAGAGATATGCTTGAAAAAAGTAGGAATAGGTTACGTTTTGTAGGCAATGCTAGTTACTTTACTGGTGTTAAGTGTGGAACTTTGTTAATGTTAACTGTTTATTAGTGCGTAAGTTGTGTTAAGTTTGTCGTTGTACATTATTTTCTTAGTTCATATGATGCTATGTTAGCTTTATTAATGTGAAAACATTGTTATGTTAGCATATATTCGTTGGTTAGTATATAAAGAACTCATTTTTGTGTTATGTTTATCCGAAATGATACTCAAAATGCGACGTAAATCAATAGCGTTAATGTAAAATTAACAATGATATGTTAGAGTTATGCTTGAAAAAGTGTGAATAGGTTACGTTTTGTACGCTGTGCTAGGTACTTTAGCGGTGTTATGTATGGAATTTTGTTAATGTTAGTAGTTTATTCGTACGTGTGGAGTGTTAGGGGGTTTGTCGTTGTACATTATATTCTTAGTTCAGGTTATGTTATGTTAGGCTTTATTAATGAAAAACTCTTTGCTACGTTAGTTACGTATATTCTTGATTTGGTTAGTATACAAAAACTTATTTCTATGTTTGCTACTATGTGCTTTAGTCGTTCGATACTCGGTATATGATTATGAATCAATAGGATCAATAGAATAAAAGGTCATGGACGGGATGGGTAGGGAGGGGCGAGGAGGGGTAGTTGGATTTACTGATTTACTGATTTTACTGCTTTAAAAATCAGTAAACTATTACAATTTACTATGATATTTTTATTCAAAGAACTTATTTTTATGCATATGTTTGGTTAAAAACTTTATAGCTATTTTTATTATGTTATGCTTTGGATAAAACTTGAAAGCTATGTTTGCTACTATTTGGGTTTTACTTCTGCATGTATGTTCTGCTGAATAAGTTGTTACAAGATAGCTGTTTATTGTCTTGGTTGTTGTTGTGTGTTGGGTACTATAGTTTAAGCCACTGAGGGTAAAACTTTACTTTGTTTATCTTTATCTGTTAGGTATTATGATAGTGTAAGGTTATGGTAAATTTTTGGTAAATATTACTGTGTCATATGTTAATGTAAATTTAATATTGTCATGTTGGTGATATGTTTGATAAAATGTGGATTATGTTTTTGTATGCCTTGTTAGTTACTTTTACTGTTTATAAGTTTGAACTTTTGTTAATGTTAGTAGTTTATTCTTTGCTTAAGATGTGTCAGATTTGTCGTTGTGTATTACATTCTTAGTTCTTAGTAATGTTGTGTTAGCTTTATTAATGTGAAAACTCTTTTGTTAGCATACTTTCGCTGGTCTGTGCCAGATAATTACATTAGGGTTATGGTAAATACTCTCGTTAAATATTACCTTGTTAAATGCGTAAAATAACATTGCTATGTTAGAGACATGTTTGACAAGTAAATGTGAATAAGTTACGTTTTGGGATGTTATGTTAGTTACTATCGTTGGTTAAGTATGGAACTTGTTAACGTTAACCATTTATTCCTGTTTAAGATGTGTTAGGTTTGTCGTTGTGGGTTATATTCATGGTTCAGATAAGCAAGCTTTATTAATGTGGAAACTTTGTTACGCCCAACATATATTAAATGATTCTTGTATAAAGAACTTTTAGATTTATATGTTATGTTTAATTTCAAAATGTGATGAAGTTTAAATGTGACTTGAATCATAGATCAATAGATCAATAGATCGCTGAATGGAAAGGAGGTGGCTGGATAGTGTTTCTGATTTACTTATTTACTGATTTAGGTATGTGAAACGTTACAATTTTAGTATATGACAGGAATCAATAGATCAATAGATCACAACTGGACAGGAGGGTGTGTATTTTTGATGATGGTTTGATTACTGACAGGCATGTAAACATGACACTCTTTGTGATTTGACTCTTAATCAATAGGATCAATAGATCAATGATCAATAGATCAATAGATCATGATGGGACAGGAGGGTAGGTTGGATGGCTTGATTTACTGATTTACTGATTTAGGGTATGTAAAACATGACAATTTTAGTAAAAAATTTGACCTTAATCAATAGATCAATAGATCAATAGATCAATAGATCATGATGGGACAGGAGGGTAGGGTTATTGGATACCTCTGATTTACTGATTACTGTTTTAGGGTCTAAAAACATGACAATTTTAGTAAAAATTTGACCTTTATCATTGCATCATTAGATCAATAGATCAATAGATCAATAGATCAGGGATGGAGTGGGAGGGTGGTTTGATTTACTGATTTACTGATTTAGGGTATGTAAAACATGACAATTTTAGTAAAAATTTGACCTTAATCAATAGATCAATAGATCAATAGATCAATAGATCACAACTGGTCAGGAGGGTGGGTGGATGGTGGTTTGATTTACTGATTTACTGATTTAGGGTATGTAAAACGTTACAATTTTAGTAAAAAAATTTGACCTTAATCAACAGATCAATAGATCAATAGATCAATAGATCAATGGATCACAGATGGACAGATATGTAGGTTGGGTGGGTTGATTTACTGATTTACTGATTTAGGGTATGTAAAAACGTAAATTTGTAAGTTATAAACATAAAAAGAGTAAGAAATTTTATTTATTTATTTATTTATTTTTTATTTATTTTTTTTTCTTGATGGTTCTGAAACCATTATTTTCGAAATCTACAGACCCAATAACATATATAAGCACACCAACATTTTGTTATACGACTGTTTATTAACTTTGGCACCGAAACGCTCCCAGCACCGGTGCCGGAGCCAACTCCTCAGAATCCAATACCAAGTCTTTCTAGAAATTAAACTCTGAATCCTCTCACCAAATTTCAGCTTTATACGATCAATTTAATTTTTTTTATGGGGTGGGGTCCCCCTTCGGGGGACCCATGGGGACGTAACTTCGTCTACAATGAGGTTTACCTCTTTCATCATCTAATCACCCCCTCCAAATTTTAGTAATGATACGATAAGTTCTTGAGGCAGGTGGACAATCAAAGTCGGAGTCAGATCCGGATGAAGAATCAACCGCGCGACGAGAGTGTAAACGATTCCTACAGGAATCGTTGACTTCCAGGTTCGATTTCGAAAAATCGAATCTTCGACGGTATTAATAAATAATAATAATGTATCATTCATGTGTGCGCGCGCTCGCGTGCTGACGTAATCTCGTCTGGTGACGATTAAGTCATCACGCTCAGAGCCTAACTCCTCGTTAGTAACTCTCAATCTCGGGGTTTGAAAGCCAAAGGGGGCATGTAAATGTGGGCGTAGCGGCCATGCCCTTCTAGGGGTGACCCCCTATATACATCCTAGAGACTTGAAAATTTACACGGTTTCGAGCTTATCACATACATAGCTTATATTCCAAGTTTCAGACTTATATCTCTTTAACTTTTTAGAAAAGGCTGGTAGATCTCAAACTGTCGCATCACTACTTAAGTAGTCAAACACTTGCTATGCCAACAGCGAGGGCTCGGGTTCGAAACCCAGTAGGAGAGAATAAAAAGGTTTCTATATATATATATGCATATATAAGGTTATAGTTAAGGCGCGGGTTACAGCAGCAGCGCGAAAGAAAGGGCTGGCAAGGCTATTGCTGGCTATTGGCTAAGGCATATAAGCGAGCAGGCGTATATATGCATATATATAGCTACATACAAGGGCTGGTTATGTTACAGCAGTTACAGCAGCAAGGGGCAGCGGTATATATAGCATATACAAGGGTTAAGGTTATATATATATATATATAGTATATATATATATATATATATATATATATATATATATATATCCAATATAGGAAATAATATAAAATTCACCAACATTACTTTGTTAGTATCTTTAATACTTGCAAACACATAAAATTGTCTTCAATTATTTTAGTTTTATCCTAGATAAAGATGTAGTATATATTCAGTTTATTAATTTGCTTGAAATTAAAGCCAATTTTTGAAAGAGTATGAAAAAAATATGTTAAGAAAAATTTATTTGTTGTTCATGGAAATTAATAAAAAAGCCTGAAAAACATGATTGATCCCAAGAAAGAAGTCCTTTGTGACCTCCTTTGAAAAATTCTGGTAGTCGAATCTTCAGTTGATCAGTATTTTTGGGCTGAAGTTGGCAATTTGTCATGCTGTTGACAGAGGAAGATGATAATTTTTCAAATATTTTATGTTGAAAACTACAAGATGTGATAAGAATTCAATTAAATTGTATCTCTTGAAACTTTTAACCTCTATCGTTTAAGAAACGATTAGAGTAACATTTTCTTGCGTTGGACCAAACTCAAGTCAACATGGCCATTAACTAAAAAGACCAGTACATCCATACATCATGCGGAACGAATTTACAATTATTGTTCACTTTTCCAAGCGTTTTGAGCAGGGTTGGGGATTTTTTGGATTTTTTGAGAAAAAAATCAATTTTTGATTTTTTGGATTTTTTTGGAGTTTTTGAGATTCGTGACGTCACGTAAAATATAATTTGCAAACAAACTTTTTTTTTTAAGTTTGATATAGTATTATTTTGAACCCTAGGCCCTAGCTCTGAGTTCAGAATCTTAAAATAGGCCCTATAGACTATGACAAAATGAAAGAGCAACATTAAAGAGTGTAATTTGTAATATTGATGAATATTACATCAGAAATAAAAGAAACATGTTTGAAACATGATCTTTTGTTGACATTTTTATAGTGTAGAAATTTGTAACAGAGTAGCCTTGCTGTGATATTATTATTATAATTTTTTATTTCTATTGAAGTTAAATCACTTAAATATACAAAAAAAAAATAAAATATACATATATAAAAAAGCAAAAAAGCAAAAAAGCAAAAAATCATGATTTTTTGGAGCAAAAAATCAAGTGAAAAAATCAGTTGAAAAAATCAATTGATTTTTTCCGTGCCATCCCTGGTTTTGAGTAAAGCTAGATTTCGCTCCATTATATTAGGTGAAAAGAAACGAGTGTCATTTTAAAGCTGTAGTTACCATTTTTGAATTTTCTAAATTCTATGTCATCTTTTGTAAACTGCCGCAAATTTTTGGCGAATCTCGGTGTCATTTTTTCCCCATACAGGTATGGGAACTCATTAAGCGAAAGTTCATGAATTAACAACAAATTTCGAATTGGAGAAACTACAGAAATTCAAGAGCTAATTATAATTATTAGCAATACATGGTGAATTATTCACTTAAGGAGCATACAGTAGTTTATGGTATATCAATATTTGCTATATAATTTGTAGAAAAACTATAAAAAGAATATATGGGGCAAAATTAATTTCACAACCTTTTTTATTTTATTATACAAGTTAGGTTTACAACGATTTTTCTGGCTAAAGGTACGTTTTCCTCGGTGCGACTCTCACGATGATCGTTCAACGATAATCGTTAAGCACTATTTCTAAGTATTTCCTATGAACCGTGTTGCTCCCGAGCGAGCTGCCGCTAGATCGTTTACGATGAATCGTAGGTCTGTAAATAGTCGTCGGGAAAGGTGAATATTAAATCGTCAGTCGTCAACGTTTATTGTTGTGAAAGACAATAAGCTGAGATTGGCAATAAAGTTAGAAAAACAAATGAGTTATTTTATATTTTTTTATTTATAAAATACTGGTAAATTATATTAATAATTAATTATATATATATATATATATATATTATAAATTTCTTATATTAATTATGTTTATTATATTATATATATACTATATATATATATAAAGTATCTATATATAATATAAGTAAATATTATATATTATATTGATGTGTCACCTCTAGAAGAGACCACAATCCATTATCTCAAAACTACAACTGCTACCGGGAAAAGGAATACATGCTATGCTGGTCTAATTTTAGTGCGAAAAAAAAAAAATTATATCTCAAACTACAATAGCTACAGCGAAAAGGAATACAATTTTGGAATCCTGGTAAATTTTAGATTTTGATGTAAAAAAAATATAAAAAATTTAAAACGTTGCAATGAGGAAATACTTCAGTAAATATAGAATATGACTATACCCAATAGTTACCCCTTAAAAACATCAATTATTGGTCTCGTTAAAATAAATGACTTTCTATTAAATTTTA
>JABUQX010075419.1:72500-99619 GCA_015478945.1 Trachelipus rathkii
GTAACCTACTCCCATCATCATTTTCATACATTTTATTCTGCATGGATTGGATACATATACATTATTGTGATTGTACCAAATTTAATTAAAAAATTACGGTAAATCTCTCAGTATAGTCAGTATTACTTAGCAATATAATATAAAAAATATATATACTGCATTTGTGTTACAATCAGATATCATAAGTCGTAAATAACTGAAAAAGCTTTAAAGTGACCTACAACTACGTAGGTATGAATGAGTCAGACGCCAATGACACATTCAAGCTTTTCAAAACAATAAAATCGAGCTATTCGAAATATCCAAGAACAGCACGCATGTTTTATGTATGAACTTGTGTAAAATGTTTAAAATATATTTCTCTAAGGTCCTCGATAAACTAGACACTTTCCCTCCCTCAGGTAGGAAGCTCTCACATTATCCATACCTATTCCAGTAAAAATAAGAGGAAAATAACCGCTCTGATTCCTTATCTAACGAATTCTACCCATGATAAGCTCTCACTAGTATTCTTATCTAAGATCTTGTAAACTCACCTTCTCAATAACTCCATCTTCTTAGATCACTGAATAACCTCACTCCCGAATCGACCAGTTAACGCGCTCTTTCAGTTTGACAACTGATTATAAAGTCTATTTTACGTCGGAAACCGATTAATAATATTATCTATTTCCTATTTCTAACAGACGGTTTATAACGATATATGCTATCGTCTTTTTCGTGTAGGAAAATCTTAATTTGCGATTTAGTAGTTTTCTTGGGTGTGGCGCTTGACCATTATCCAAAGCATTTGACGAGTTAGGCACGCGTCACTGCTCTCCCAAGGCTCCCCTCCTTTGGGTTTCCTCCTTCTACTTTGCCTTACTTTATATTCTAGGCTTTCTTGCAAACGCTCATTATCGGGCGTTGTTGATGGGGCGAACTTCTTCCTCTTCTGTTGTCAATATTGGTGTTCCTCAGTTCTGTCTTATCTCCTACTTGATTCCTACTTTTCATTTAAATTTTTATCTTCCACCTGCCATCTAACTCCATCCACTCGTATTCCGATGATCGACCCCTTCATTCTTTAACTATTATCAATTCTACTCCCTCTTTTACTTCCGAATTGCCTCTCTTGCTTAATCTTTCCGATTCTATATTCTCGCTGATGGATAGAAATAACTTGTGAAAATTCAATTCTTTAAAAAACCCCAACTTTTACAAAAATCTCCTCAAATACCTTTGAAGTTGAGTTTATCTTTTTCGACGTTTCTGTCGTCTCTCCTGTTACCAATAAAACATCCTTGACCTTAAACAGAATACCCACATAAAATGTCTTGGCAAGCTTCATATCAAAAGGTTTGCCAGGGCCTCAAAGGAAACTGAATTGCTGTTTAGACTGTGAGACTTTTCCTCCTTGTCTCAGTTGCTTCCGCTATACAAAGGTCTCATCCGCCTATGTATGGAGTGCTGCTCTCCATATCTGGGGGTCCTGGTTTCACCCGGCTTTTGGGACAGGGTCGAGTCCACGGCAAAAAGGGCTTATAAAAACTGTTCTTACTTTCCAAGTTCATTGACTCTATCGTGCCGAAGCGATTCGTTGTGCTGGTCTTTTTTTTTATAGTTTCACTACAACAGCAAGTGTTCGAGGGGAACTAACCACTCGTGTTCAAAACCTTTACGACGCCTTCGCTGCGCGAGAGATGTAATGTTTGCTGTATCTGCCACGAGTTATTGTTGTTGACATGGGTATCTCCAGTCTCTGTATGCTATGATGCTTACTGCATTCCCACCACCTCTGCTTTGACATTTTCTCTTCTACCCCCCCCCCCCCCCCCCCCCCCCCCCCCCCCCCCCCCCCCTCCCCCCCCCCTCTTCTCTGATTTTCCAACTGAATTTAATCTCCTCACTTTAAGCCTGCGTCTGAGCTCATATGCGTAATTTTCGCTAGAAGGTGAACTTTTGAGAGTTTTAACTTACCACCCCCTCCTTGATTAGGGCTCTGCCCGTGGAGTGGTGTGACAACTGTAAAAAAATCTTAAAGATCATTAAAGGGATAATGGTGGGAAGTTGTTTCCGCAGCATCTAAACATTATTTTCTTCCTCCACAGTACTCTTTATAAATACATTCTATTCATGCATTTGGATCCCTTAGTATTATATATATATTTCATATTGACTCTTTTATTTCAAAGAACATTCAATTGATCCAGCCCTATGACCTACCGATTCCCTCAATATATATCACACTATATCTCAACACAACCTAATTTTTTTGTATCAACGATTCTACAAGAGAAGTCAAAGAAAATTTAGAATTGTTAGTATTTAGAGCAACAAAGAATTGTCAAGAGATAAACAAGCAAACAAATCAAAAAAGTAATAAGGCTAATTACCATAGTGTACCACTGTGCTCAAACCCAACTAAAAAACTTCGAAAACAATTAATCATAGAGTCATTGTGAATTAAGTCTACTAATTTATTCCCCACCTTTTTCATGTTGCCTAGCTTTTCCATACCAGTCTTCACCTACAAAAACCATTCAATTTCCCCATCAGGACACTATTATACCTAAACTCATTTTCATCACTATTAACCTAATTAACAACTAATCTTTGTTTCTAGTCACAGACCGATTAAGTGCTAAATTCAACGAATTCGCCCCTTCTAAAAAATTATTAAAATCTCTATTTTCAACACCTAGACTCTCTTCCCCCTTCCTCAACCAATTAGCTCATATGCGCTCACTACATCACTTTAATCTCAAACATATAGACGGCACCATACCATATCCATGTTCTCCAAAGCACAATGTAGAAAAATATCCCTGGGCGCTTACTGCATTTCACAGAACAATACATCACAGATGTTAGGCAATACGTTACCAGTATCTTATAGCAATCCTCTAATTAGAAATGATGTTAATATAAAGAAGACATAAAAGATAAAATTGCCAGCCACATTATGAAAAACACTCATTACCTACCATACCCGTATTCTACCTTTTATCGCCTTTCTTTTATCACTTTCTCTCCCAACTCATTCGCGTTTTGCATTTATTTTCTCCTCATATAATTAATACGGTGTATCAGGATTTAATAAAAGGGTATATAAGAAAGAATGTACAAGAATTATATTGATTAAGTAACCTATGTAATATAAAGAAGAAAAAGAAAGAATTTATAAATAAAGAAAATATCAAAAAATCTAATAATTTATGTATATTTATAAAAAAAGTTGTTCACTAGTGAAAGAGAGAAATCAGATGATTTTTGTGGATTTTCAGTAGATAGAATTAAACGTCAATAACAGAAAGGCGTAATATACACATTTAGTCAACTTAGACTGTCATACCATTAACCATGAATGACAAAAAAGGGATATTATAATTAATAATTATATATATATAATATATATAATATAAGATTAATATTAATTATATTATATATATATATATAATATATATATATTATATATATTATATATATAAATTTAACTAATATATATATATAATATATTATTAATATATATTAATAATTATATCTATAATTTATAATATCTATATATTATTATTTATATTAATTACTAATATATATATTAATAATTATATATATAAATATCTAATTACAAAAACACCATCACCTTGTTCTATCTATTCAATATACTGTATGAGTGTAAGTTTATAGTATCAACTATTGACTATCTAATATGTAATAATATCAATACAGTATTATATTATTTAATGTAGTTTAAGTATATAATAATTATATACATGTGCAACTCAATTAAATGAATTATTATTATATATTAGTGTCAATATATATGTTTTTTTATAGTTCGCTCACTTTTATTTATTATTATATATTATGCTGAATTATAATGTATTATATTTATTATTATTATTATTATTATTATTATATTATTATTATTATACTTGAGTTTAATATTATTCATAATATAATTTTATAAATGCTAGTTGTGTATTTTATGAAAATGAACAAAACTAATCGGCGAAATTTGCCGATGAGAGTAGTGATTAACAATTTATAATAAAATAAAATAATCATATTTGTAACACCGATTTTTGCCGATTTTTGCTGATATTTTTGCCGAATAAATAAAAAAATCAACTAATATATATTAATTAATATTAATTATTATTTATCATATATATTATATATATTAATAATTATATATTAATATTAATATTATAAATTATATACTAATATAATATATTAAATAAATATCATATATATCATATTAATTAATAACAATCTATAATATATATTACTATACTATAAAATATATATATCTATAATAACATATTTTTAGGTAATTGTACTTAATTTGTGTAATCTTTTATATATTAGCCTTTCAATAATTCTATTATTTTAATAAATTATAAGAGGTTAAATTTAAAATAAATAATCACCAATATTCACACTGCGAGCCATTCCGCCAATACCTACAATAGAACCCACTGCTTTTTTAGGAAACATATCCGACACTGTAGTGAAAATATTTGCACTCCAAGCTTGATGCGAATAAGCGACATACTAATGACATCGCACATAATATATCGCTTAACCGCATGTTAACATATTATATGTAGTGAATCAAAACCCACATAATTGTAATATCTTGACTTGTTAGACACAACAGACTCAGATTGCTCATATAAATTCCTAATGACTTAAATGCCAAAATATTGATTTTACTTTAAAAAGATTCTAATACATAATATACTATTTGTTATACTGACTCACAAATTTATATTATAAAAAAATTTATTAATAGTATTTTTAATAATACTTGAAAATACCAAACGTGCACCGATTGTTCTGTATATTGTCTAAAAAAAATCAAAAAATTAACAATATGTAACAAAAATTAAATAATGTATAGGTTAAAACTACAACCGGACTCTTTTATTTTGATGTAATTTTATTAAAATTACAAATAAAATAAAATTATTACACATCAAACCATTTTCCATTCTTCCAGTTTTACAATTACGTTTCGTATATCACCGACCGTACCATAACTAAACTACTAGCTATTGTTTATCTTGTATATAACAACTTAGTTCATTAAGCGCGAAAATTTACTAGAGAACCGAAAGCATTATTTTTGTTAATATTATTAATAAAAAAAATAATAAAACATTAATATAGATACGAGCACAAATCAATTTAATAGATATACTCCGATACTCGCAAAATCTCCAATTTCTTAGTCTTAGTAATATTATCCATAAATGTGACGTACCAAATAAGTTATTATTGAGAGAAAACAAGAAACAAAAAACAAAAACAAAATAAAACATACATTAATAAATAAGCTCCAGTGACAAGTCGCATTTAATGTCTTAAAGATAATAAAATGTAGCTTAAAGACCAAACCAAATAAATTCTCAAATTTGATGTGACATAAAAGCATTTAAAAGCTTTTCACTAGTTAATTTATACTGTGACATAAGAAGCCTGTTCTTCTATTCTTTGAGGTGCTTACAATTTACCCACCTACAATATAAAAATAAATAACGCTACGCTCTTACTGAGAACTGCATGAGTATTTGCTTGATAAATATTTGCTTGCAAGCACTGCATGATAATAATGGAAACCTTGATAACCTCACTTCATTGACCACCACAATAAAATAAATATAATAATAAAAGATTTACTCTTCTGTAAGGCAGCTAATTATCTCCAATGTTTTGTAGAACCCTCATTCTCCTTCTTTCAACAGATTGCCAAATGAATTAGTCTTTTGCTCCTTGATTGACTGTCTCCTTCATTTTTTTCGAAGAAGGTTCTCATTGTGAGAGTGTGTATATCCCTTATATGAAGTATATAGAATTGAATAAAGTAGTGGTTGAAGGAAAGGAGATAACATACAGCATGTCTTACCCATATAAAGATGCATTAGCCCATATATTGAGAGAGGTCAAAAAATTAAAAAAATTCTTAGTATTATTGATATTACTATGTAAATGAGGGTAGTAGTCTCATATAATTATAATATAAATTACCTATTTATGACTGCGTGAGCTTAAATAATTCCATCCTAAAATTATTTACCGAAGTTGGAGTTTTCGCTCATAATATCAAATCCAAATCAAGCTTTATGGTACTTATGGTGTGGGCTAAAATAAATTCCATTGTCGTCAGTGTTGATTATAGTTGGGAGTTTTCCGATTAAATCCTATTTTGAAATTTCAGATAGGAAAAAGGGCGCACTTATTGGGAGAACTTTATAATGTTCATGAACTCTAAGAATCAGTTAAATATATTATAAGCGCTCAACATTTGCATAAGATGATAGCAGCTATTTTATCTTGTAATGAAGGATACTCTTAGAACAAACTAATTTAATATTGGTTCAGCCGCCAAGTTATTTCCCTAGACTCTTAATTTATAACATAACACCGTAAATATATAAAATCATCCATGTGTTAAAAAATGTTATTAAATAACAAAGCTGCAACTACATAACAATATGATATTCATCTACAAATATTCATGCTTCGAATTCAGTTCTAAAACATCATTATCTCTGCTTTTCCTTTCACTTGGCCTTCTAATGAAATCCTTAATCTTAAGAGTTATCTCATGAGTATTACAACTTTACCAAAAGCCTGTTATTTAACTATTGTTTCACATACCCACCTCTCTATGACTGATCCATGACCAATTGACCACTTTTGAACTATGCCATTAGCTCTTCAACAAACCTTATTACTTAATATCTGATATTATTTATGAAGTATTTTAACATTAATGAGTTTAATAATGGAATGCCTTCATAGAGACCATACTTTCTCCTGAACCATTATTTCCCGTCAGTGTTTTCAAAACAAAAACGTAAAGATTACCAACTACTATGTGAGGAAATATTATAACATTAGTCATATTGATGAATCTAGCTTTGACTATGTCCTAGCAGGTCTCCTGGTGTATCATCAATTCATCATCTTCATTCCTTAATTCATTTATCGTAATATAAAAAAACCACTGCAATTTTCCATTCTACATAGAGTCATACCGAGCATAAAAATAGACTCGTTTCTTTTGAAAAAGCAAAAACCATTCTAACATAAACATTTTCCGTATACCAAAAATGGTAGATGAACGTTGAAATTTTTTGTATCAAGTAATAGTATTCGAACAAATCTCGCGATAACTATTGCTCTCCCGAGATTTTACGAATCTTCACACGAACTTTGAGCACGCCCTATTAAAGGAATGTGCTGAGGCCTCAAACCCTTCATCCCAGCACCAAATGTATTTATTTTTTCCTAAATCCCTGAATCGTAGATTACACACCACCCGAGCAGAGACTATATAAGAGTATAAGTACACGTGCGTTTCTCAGACGATCTGTAAACTCGTCGCAACGACAAGCCGCACTATCGCTCCCCCTCTGTCCCTAACCCGTTCTCGTCAAACCACCCCTTGCCATATTAAAAGCTTATGTAAATAAAAAGTACATGAAAACCCACCCCATTTATGCCGCATAAAAAACTGCTTAAATAGAACAAAATAGTGATTATTTATATATCTCTATCTATATATTATATTGCCATCGTGCTTTTCTGAGCACCTCTTACCCAGATGATTATCCAAATATGCAAAACGCTTCAACAGTTCAGACTACAAGTATAGAGGAATACAAAGCCCAGGTTTAAGATTATTCACCCTAGTCACACTTTATTAATGGCCTGAGTTATCCTGTGTACTCATTTCAATAAGCGCATGATTCTTATGATCCCAAGATTAGAAGAAAACTTTTTTTGATTCAAAAGTTTCTTTCGTATGGAAGTATTCCACTTGCCCATATAATCCCGAAAAAAACCAAAGGCTCTGAAAAAGGATTTATTACTGGTTAAATTTTACTCTTAGAAGTGTCGGAATTAGGATTTCTCTATTCTAGTTATTGCAGTTTCACTGAACTTACGTCTATCCTGTTGCCAATTCTTACCTCACGCTCCACCTAATGTTGTATATAACTAAAAAGTTTTTTCCTATCCAACTCTGTTATCAATGCCAACAAAGTTTAGCTTCATTGTAGTTATGAAGAAGCACAGACCAACCAGATTATTTACGATTTCAGCTTTGCCTTACATACTCCAAGTCAATAAGTATACTATCCTTCCCTTCTCCAACCTACGTTAACATCTTTATTAGAAGTCACCACATAATTTAACCTGCCAATATAAAAAATAATGTGATTGTTTTCTTTAAAAATGAATAAATATCCATCAAGTATTAGGTTAATTGACAATAAACTTCATGAGCAAGTTTATCCTTATTCGTTTATAGATCTTTCTCGGCAGTTGTTAAAAATGACTAAAGTATGCCTTTATTACCACTCATGGCTTATCCTATAATATGAGATATGGTCAAAGCGACTACCAACTAGTAGAAGATAGCATTGCTCCATTCTTAGCAACAATACTTTACGGAAACATGAATTGACTTGAGTATTACTATAGCTTATGTTTAAACAGAACTTTAAAGTGAATCTTTGAACTAGTCCATCCAAATAGAAGGATATTACATTCAAATATGCACTTTATATCCCGCTATATCGTAATAGTCATAATGAAAATTCGTATCATCCAAGTGTAATTTCATGACTGTATCTTTTTATTTATAATATTTTTTTTTCCTGATCACCCTTCTTAATCATATTTAATGTTGTATCAACTAACAAATAAGTCTACTGAGTTCATTCCTTTACAAGATAATGTAATTATACCAAGCCTATACCTATAAAAATCTAGCTAAAGCCTCTTTTATAATGCAGCTTAATCAGCAACGATTATTATGACCTAGACCATCTCATTATCCTAATATACTTATGTAATTTGCCCTACCATGCGTCAATTATATGGTATTAAGTTATTAATACTAAACCCTTGCTATTAATAATTCATGTAAAAAGTATAACAGGTATTAACATCACCAAAAATTCATCACATGTTGAGTGAAATTTTGCAATAAGGTATCTTAAAGGATTACTGATCATCTGATTAACATCAGTTGTATGCTTCTTCATTACTTCTGACGGAGAAAAACACTTTATATATATTTGAGACTCTAGTAAATTAGTAATAATAACTCTTCTTTCCTTTTCTTACTATTATATTTATATATATACCAAAGAAATAATATATTCTTCATTTTAATATGGATTACATCTATCTTGACCTATCTATCTGCTATTTTGATAATTAATTTTACATTCTTTTTAGCTCAGCGTTAGATCTGCTATAATCCTCACCAATGATCTAGCTAGTTAATATTCTCTAAACAGATTCAACCTTCTCTTACCTTTGATAAATTAATTATTAATATTAATATCGAAAACTACTTAGCGGCTTTGTCTATTAGAAGCACATGAGATACTCCCCATTATCCTTAGATTAACAAGAAGCAGGATAGTACGTCCCCAATTAACTATTAATGTTCATTGTTACAGTTCAGCAACCACCTTGTACTTATATTACGCGCTACATCAAAAATTCTAAACATTATAGCCCTTTTAGACATAAATCTACTCTAGCTTCAGCAATTGGATTTTTTTCATTAAAAAGAATCGTAAACTTTGTGACGTACCTAATTCTAACGTGCCTGAGTTTTACATGACCTCTTATAACATATCCAAGTTATATTCCTCCGCCCAATTTGATATAGTAATTCCCTGATCTTAATGGCCTTTATTATACACATGCTTTTCTATTACATATCTCTCCAAAACAGGAAAATACTGTGAGCTCTTACGAGATTTAAAGAATAATTCTTGTCTACACACCACATACAGGAGCAACTCCAACTGTTTCATCTTCTCTTTCTAAATCTCCTATACCTTGGATAAACCGTGAACCATACATCTGAATGCCCTAATAATTCTATTATGATCCTCTTATTTGATTGAAGTCTGCGTAGGAGAATATTAAACAATTAAATATGTCTCTGACACCCGCAATCATATTCCGTGCTCTTATACAAAGAAGCTTACACCCAACAATTTATATATCTTTCTATTAGATCAACAGCTTACTGTGTAGAAGTTGTAGAAGTGTTTTAGAAGCAGCATTTCTCGAATCACATTTTGCCAAATACAATTATACGCCATTTAACTTCCATATTTTGAACCGGAACATATACAATTTGAGAGACCGATTTTTGTGTAACGTTTACGTACTACTTTGAGATCTTATCCCTTTACTTACTATCATAGCCATGGTTACTCTGGTTCTTTATATAGTTTTTCAGAGTATATAGTTTTTGGTGTCAGGAGTTTAAGTTAGTATATGGTTAATAGGTTAATATTATGATCGTCGTTAGTGTCGCTCTGTAAAAGCTAAGGTAGATTACATTAAAAGTAATCACGACATAAAAAAGACTTGATTACTTCCAAGCTCTATGAATGTTAGTTTGATAAATATTAAAAATTTAGAATTATTATAATAAGCAAAAAAAGCATCAACAAACTATCTAGAGAACCGCATTTAACATATCTGTGAAACATCTGTTAAGACATAGAAAAGTATAAGAAACGAGAAACTCTTCTGTTCCATCCACAGATAGTATGAGTAACATTCAAATTTTATTAAATCATATGATGATTGTTATGTGAAATAGTATTTTGAAAATGCTATAGTAATAAAGATCCCAAGACCCTAAACCTAAGAACAGCAAGACAATTACTAGAATAACCAAATAATTAGATACGGAATATATATATATAAAAAATTATATTACCTTGAAAACTTTTCCCGGTTAGCATATTCTACCAAGAACTATAATAACCATCAGATTGTTACTTCAAACTTCCTATTATATCATTTTTACAATGGATACTGAAATGAAAAAATAATTAATAACAAATGCCATCGACAGCTGATTTTCCAAGAATCGCAATTCGATTGCCAGTTCTTGTATAATATAATAATTGTTGCATAGTTTTTAATAATTAACACTCAACTTATTTGACACCCTACTATATATATATATTTATTGAAAAATATAATGAATAGTCAAAATAATTTGACTTGCAAAAATCACCACCATAATATTACGATCCACTATACAGTGTGATATAGTTGCTCTAAGGGGTAGCTTAGTAATTATAATAAGGCGGCATTAACCACTTCGTGTAATAAATACTTTTTTATTTGTACATGACGTGAATACAAGTGAGGCGGCCTTCTCTGTCGGTGTATAATTTGACCCATGTTAAATAAGCATTCTACTAAGTAGGGTTTCAACCGTCTATGATGCTACATTCTTATAGAGTGATTTCAGCTATACTTAAGGGAATTCCTTATATTCAAGAAAACCTTTTTATATAAATCTAATAATCTTTGCAATTATTTTTGAATCTAAAAGTTTCTCATAATCTTTTTCACCCATAAATATATAATTATTCAGGAAAAGTATTCAGGCCACGTAACTGACCATATTCGAACCCTCCGATAGAAAACCAGGTAATATCCTACCCCCGTTCAATGCCGATAACTTCGTACTCACAATACCGATACTTAATCCTATACCATAATATACTACTTTAAAATTAATATAATAAGAACAGGATATAGATAATAATTAAATTTTTATTAATTTAATTGTAGTTAAAGTGTATAGTACATAATATACATAACTTTTATTCTTTTTATAAAATATTCATATGCTATAATTGACTAATTTATATATTCTAGATAACATACATTTCTTATGCAATATTAAAAAGATACTATTGATAAGTCTAACTTAACATGCCAAGATAGCATAACAAATCACTTATCTGTAATCTTATAAAAATGGTAAAGATCACTGATTAAGTATATATATATCCTCACAAACGTTAGTACTAGTATATCATACTAATATGGTTGTCATGAATGTTTTTAAATGTGTTCAATAAATTATATAGATCTTTTTATTTTTATTAAATATCCTATTATTGCAATACATTCGATAACCTACATCTATGAGTATAAATGACAAAAGCCTATAAATTATATAAAATTTATATTAGTTGTGATCATAAATTTATGAATTACAAATACGAAAAACGTCATTGCTTGCTTATCTATGAGTTATTTGGTCCTTCTCTCTCTCATTCTCATCTTACTTACTTACTCTTACTCTTACTTCTTTCACTATCTATATAAATAAATATTATAATTACTTGTATATTATTAATATATATATAATATTAAGATATATTAATATATAATATATATTATAATTATTATATATATATATATAATATTATATATATATTAATATTATACTATAAAATATAACTTATATATCTAAACATTAAATAGAATTAACTAGTAAAGAATCATCATACATATCAATATATTATATAATTATATATAATAATTTATATTAATTTAATATTATATATTATATATATATAATTAATTTATATTATATATATTAATACAGTGTAAAATATTATTCTATATTTACTAATATATTAATTATTCAACTACTGTATTTCTATCCACAAAAAAATAAAACCAATAGCTTACTTATCCCCTCACCTCGATAAATATCGAAAAATAACACTTAACATTTCTCAAGTAGTCCTCTACTCACTATATATTAAACAATTTAGTTAAAAACCTTTACATGGACATCGTATTGTGCATTTTAACTTTTAGAAAAAATTAGATTAATAATCCTGTACAAATATATATATATGAAGAAAACTCAATTAATTGCTAATAGATAAATAATAAGAAGCCCTTAAGTAGAGTATATTTATTAATAAATAATAGTGATACTTATAGAATTTATTATAGAGATAATTCTATACTTATTTTCTATTATTATTATCTTTATTAATTGTTCATTATATATATTTTAGAACTATATATAAAATAAATCGGATTCACTTATTGATGATACGAAGTCATTGCAAGAAAAAAGCCAACCATATCTATATTTAATCTTGTAAAAATGAAGTATGATAAATAAAATATAATCTATACGCTACAAATTGTCACCTTAGTTGGTTAAATAAAATAGATTCTCTATTATGTATATTTCTTAATGATAACACCTTAATTTATATTTATGTACTAAATTTTTAAAAAAATAAATTCAGTGGGAATATTACTTTATTACCAATAAATATCTATTAATATTTTACTTATTCAAATCAATTCATAATCCTATCATGCATTATCTTAATTGGAGGCTTAGCAGCACCATAATTAATACCCATAAGCATATCCTCACACTATGGAAACTTAATATGATATATATATAAATATAATATACTTAATATATATAATTATACTTATATTAATTATTTAATATCTTATTATGCATATTAGCTCATATTAACGGACGTCTATCAGTTATACCAGATTAAGTGATTATTATTAGATGCGGTATCATCGGTTTATCTAATAGTAGTATCGGCCATTTTCTGTCACGTATTAATACGTTATCGCGGTAATACATAGTATTGCTTTTTATATATGCCGAACTTAAAACGTGTGAAGCCTGATGCACTATTATTATACCCTATACTTTTGGAGTGTATATAGGTTAAAGAATTATGAAGAATAACTTTTTAAGAATCAACAAATTTTATAAAATTACTTAAGTATTTCGATATAATATATAAAGGTAGTCATTTCTATGGAATATAGGATACTCTTCCTATAAGATAAGTCTAAGAAATAATGCACCTCTCCCCAACAAAGAACATGATGATTCTAATAACTACATCGACTGATAAATGAAACATCATCATTCTTATTATTGCTCCGATTTATAATAATAAACAAGAATATTAAAACCGACTGGAAATATGAATTATGACTCAATCATGACCAATATAGTAACACAGTGCCCAAACATTTCCACATAGAGATATATTCTACGGAAGCCGCCATCTTCCAATCATAGAGCCATAAACCCCTCGCGCAAACAACACACTCTGATTTAGTGACCATAGGCCTTTATTATTCAGAAATTTTTTCTGACTATTCACTTTTATTTATCCATAAAATAAAAAATGAGTGAGCGGGTTCAAAAATAATAGATTGTTGATTTTAGATCATTAGCGTAATTATCAACCTACCTCAATATATTATATACTTACAACACGGAATAACTGCATATAATTACATTAGTACTGGTTTCATATTCTTAATTAATATAATGTATTATATAGTATAATAATTATAAGTTCATATTATAAATTTTGTTTATATAAATATTATTTTATATAATTATACATTTCATTTAGTTAAAAAATAGTAATTTAGAGCGCTAATAAATGTCAAGATAAAGTAAAGTTCACTTATACTATATTCTTATATTTGTTCTGTTATTTTCTTCCTTCTTAATGTTTTAAGAATTTAATACTGTAATAGATTGAATTATACTATTATTATGATAACCACGTCTAGAAAAAAATTTAATGCCGACTCGGTAAAAGTGAACATTTTTAATCACACTAAGAAAAGAATAACAAACTAGCTAAACAACCTAACACTTCTCTACAACATGATGAGTTAAGAGTTCTAATTTATCATTCTCTTCACTTTATGGGTTTCTTCGAAAACCCTAGTCTACAAACACCAGTCGGGACACAATTGGATTGTTTCTAGCGTTAACCACTTGACCACTGCAAGCTACCTAGTGTATCCCATTTTTACCGTTAACCTTTTGTACGCCAGCCGTAGCCATCTAAATTTATTGACTAGAATTACTGTTAACTCCCCCGGAATCTATCCTCTCTCGATGACCCACTCTTGCAAAAGTGCTCCGAGAAATTGTCTGCCAGCGGTACAATCTCCAAGTGAGTTATGAGCGCCCTATAAACGAAGCATACTCTATATGCTGTTAAGACTTATGCAACATCTTCCCAGACGTAAACAACAATGAGTTAGATTTTTCCTATTTTACATTCTACTGTTGGATACTAGTGGTAAACCACTGCGTCGTCCCATACCCAACTAGGCCAATCGCTTGTATGTTCCTCGTGTCTCGAAAACCACCTAACACAACGGCAGCTTTAATTATCTCTTACCTATATTATCACCCAAACTTTAAGACGAGCTGATCTCAATATACTAATGAGGCTTGTTGATTTACTCTGCTAAGAAGCTATAGATATGGATATAATAGAGAATTGTCAGTATAATTACCCAGCTCATAAGGCTCATCATCATACTGATAGTACTATAGTAATATATCTAATATTATATTAATAGTAATTATATATATACGGCTATATCATATAATATAATAAATAAAAGGTAAATATTTTACATTTAATGGTCATAACTCCTGCTTCAGCGAGGCCAACAACTCTTCTGAATTTCTTCCGTCTATTCCTTCCAAACTCATCCTTCTCCCTCAGCATCGATCGACAGGCATTCCATGTCTTCTCAATGAGTATCTCAACGACTTCTTACCATCTGACATTCCAAGGTACTCACCTATTGGTTCCTTCTCTCCGGCTCTCCACTCCCATTCTTTGGCTACTCTCCTTCTTGCATCCTCTCTAGGTGTCCCCACCCTCAATCTGGTTGCATCCTTCTTATTCAAAATAGCCTTCTCTCCAATAACCTCCTCCTTATTCTTTCGTTTCTCTATCTCGTCTAATCTTCCCATTTATCGCTTCAAGACGAATCTCCCCTACCTGTATTCTAAACATCTCTTCTTGTGCCATATCTTGTACTATACTCATGCTTCTCGCAGACTCATCATAAATAATCGTGATCCAGTACCCCTCAAATCTATGCGACACCTTATTACCTAGATAGGAAGAAACTGGAATAAGCCAACCAAACCACCCACACTAAATCACTTCTTTTGTCTATGCTCTTTCTAAGATGATGAAAGTGAGCACATAACTCATTACAGCATCTCTTGCCGAAATAATTGTAAATGCAGTGCTAGCTATCAGAGCTACCCTACCCTTCCTCCAAGAACACCACACCCAAATAACATTACACTTCTCTACCCTGCTTTTTAATCTCAGTCTCCGCATTCCTACCCTGCTAAATTTGCTCAGCCTCTAAGTGCCTGTTTGACGATCCTTAAGCTTCATTCTATCTCGAACCCAGTGACCACACATATCTTGATCTCCGATGGGCCTCACATGTCTTCTCTTACAATACACTAGCATATTCAGACAACGGTAGGTGGCTGCGCTACCTGTTCTTAGGCTATTACGCAACAAATCTAGTATCGAACTTACCCCGTCTTCCAACCGCTATCCCATTCTCTCAATAATTAGCTATCACAGTGTTATCTTACAAAACTTATCATTCCATCAATATATCGATAAGTATATATAATATTAATTTATAGCATATTTTATTAAATTTTATATATCTATCTATAAAGAGTGAGAGAAGAGTATAGAATTACTGTTATCATGATTAAGCTACCTATAGCAATATAATTTTAACCATAATTAACATTTTAATCAGCTCAACAGAAAGATAACATATATAATTATAAATATATATAGAAAATAATATATTAATAAATAGTATATATATATACTAATATAGCATTAGATAGCCCAAGAAGAATTGACAATTAATGAAGTAAAAGATAATTATCTTGATATATAATAGCAGTAAAAAGGAAAGATATAAGGAAGAACATTACAGCTCAATAAATTATATATATAAAAGTATAATTATTTCTTATTTTCTACCGTACAAGATAAGTAATGATAGTAAGTACCAATATACTAATATGTTTACATATAATGAAGATAGTTAGATCTATAAAGAATTACCCCTTTGCATAATATTATATCTAACATGTGATGATTTTGTATAGTTAAACCTTATACTTCAAGTATAACAGTAGTTATAATACATTACCCATTGCGCCCAAAATATATTGTGTTGCATACAAAGTTAATTATATAAGTTATATAATGTGAGTCGGTCTATAGTGACTACAAGCTGCCATTATTAACAACAGTATCTATCGCCATATTTTGTAATAGTAGAACTAGGACCCCATTTTAAATTTACTAGTACACAGAACAGTGACAAAAAGACTAATTAGTAGAGAGAATTATGAGATAGCAGCAATAATATCGGAAATGATTATAAAGGGGAACAAAGATAATTAAAATTTTACCCATTAAATAAATCATAAAATAGTATTCAGTCTAATATGAATATCTAATTCTTCATGATCTACCACCAGTTAACTGTGCATATAAGACAATATTTGAATGTTAAATTTCTCTTATTGATATATGAGCGATCATCAACTTTCACTCACAAGTAAAATTTTCTCGAGCCATTGAACAAATCGTTCCACGGTTCTCCGATCAGCCGCAGTTAGTGAAAACTATTACGACGAGTCGCCATGATCATTTCCGAAGTATTTGAGATGGGGATAGCACATTCGACAAACGCTTCCAGACCTCTACTTGTCCACATTTCCTGCCACGCCATATCTGAATTGTTAAGCACTGTCTTTACATTCTGTCACTATTTATAACAAGCTAGTGAATGAAAACTGAATGATAAAAAAGGTAGCGATTTAATGTTGTTGAATAATGAGAATAATAAATCTAATCTCTAAAATCCATTACTATCAGTAAAAAATTTCTTAAATACATGACGAAGTTATAAATCCTCAAGACTGACAAAAGACTAAAAATTTAAAAATTTGCAAGATGATTTAGTTTGAATCAAAGAATTTGTATTCTTTCATTTCTTTTCCCATCATAGTATATATAAAACCGTATCCTTTTAGTGGGAAGATAAGCATAACCGATACTCAAAAGTTCATAAAGAGATATAGTATATTCAAATCCCGCAACATTGCGGTTATTAAATTACATCATTTCTCTCTCCTTCGTTTCTTCTGCTTTCCTCTTCTCACCACTCTCGTATCACACTCTCCCTCCCTTCCCTACACTATCCTCCTTTGTAGCCACTATGATCATCTAAGAGATTGCAGATGGAAAAAACTTTGTCTATAACAAACCAAGTGGTATAGTAAGATTGGGCAATCTAATGTAACTTATAACTGCAACACGAATCCTAGAAAATTTCAATTCCTCCATATTACCAGTAAAAATATCCTTTCAACAGAGGCACTTGTAGTTATTACCAATTGTAAATTATACATGTTATATAGTCAAAATGAATTTCTCATCTTAACAGTAATTCAGGCTTATATTATATTTGAAATACATGAAAATAAACTCACGTGCCATAAAGACAGTGTTTGTACTTCCATAACTATGATTTCTGCATTATTGAAATTGGTCTGTATATAAGCCATACTCTTACCGTATATTATATAATATAGTATATATATAGATATCACACACACACAAGAAAACCCAATTTAAAGTATTTGGAGCAAGATACTTATCCTAAGTCTGAATGCGATACATGGAAATGTATGAAAGACAGAAAATATTACATTAATTGGAATGATCTAGTATTTAGCGCCCATTAAAAATTTTTTTATGTTTATACGGATATCTACCCTCCAAAAATTGATAATCACTGACATACTTCCCATCTTGAGAGTGAGAAATTAATATTCCGTACTAGTTATATACTATTATAATACTATCATTAATAAGCTACATTAAACATAAGTTGAATAAGAGACGTAATATACTATAAACTGAGCTGTTGAATAATTAACATCTGTATTAGCGTTACTTAATCTACCTGTGGTTACCAATACAATTAATTATGCGGGATTTTCTTACTTTAGGGTTGAAGTAGTAATAAACCTCGTCACTAACAATTATCTTTATCAATTTATATAAGGCTACAGAAATTTTAAAAATCTTCAGAAGTAAGTATAACATATAATATTTATTGTATATTTATAATTATTAATATTATATTATGCCTAAATACTATAAATAATTATATAATATACACAAAAATATATAAGATAAATATATAATAGATATATCTACGTATTCCTAATTAACGTGTATATATATTTTTATATTAAATTAAAAGTATTAGTATAATATTATACTATATATTATACTAATTTATAGTAGTAATTAATGGAGTGTCTATTATCAGACAAATTATTATAATTAAGCTATCTGAGAAAGACCCAGAATTAAGAATAATAAGTGAGAAAACAGATGTATATAGTATTTTAAGGATATATAAAGTACATATATAATATATTATAATTATAAATAAGAAAATCGGAAAGAATATTACATTTTCATCTGAGGAAGTAGATTATAATTACAACAATCAATTCTTATTATAATATTTAGTCTGGTCACTTCAGGCATCTCTAGAAAATACATCTCTTCTTTCCTTTTTTTTAGCACAGTACTATAACCATTGCAATAACCTATATGATATATAATTCAAAAGCAATTTGTATTTAAATTTTACCCTATTAAAGCCATATTTAATATAGCTACCTTCCCTTATTGCTTGGTAAAAATTAACTGAATAGGACTAAATGTACTAACATTTTCCACATCCAACATATATGAATGTTATGTACATGTACCTCCAATATACCTTGACTCGGTTATTATATCTCAATATAATTATATCAAATAGTTATCCAAGGACTACTCAAAACGTTTTATTCAATTCAGTTTTATTTAGTATTTATACTATATTATAATGTTCTCATGATATTTTTCAACTCTTTTTCAGCTGTTCTGTTACATTCCATTGAGAATTTTTCCCGTGTCTTTCTTAACTTCAAGATGCACTATGTATGCATTTCCTCCTTCCTTTTGTTATGAATATATAGTTTTGCACTAGGGGTGCTAATACTCTTCGGCATGTCGTTGACTACAATTATCTATTATTGAATCTTAAGTGCATTCTCATGGATACTAGTTCCAGTTGCTTCGTCGCCATTTCCCAAGAGAGTACGAATCCTTGAGAAAAGTGGTGGAGTGCCGAAACGTAACATATTACTGAACAAGGCATATCTAAGCACATACTGAGCATTGCTTTATAAATCGGGCAAGTTGTTTTGTTATTGAATGATCTTCACCTTAAATTACAACAACATTGAGTAGGTAGCTACATACACTTGTTCTCTTGGTATGATTGAAGCAGGACTCAACATCTTTCGATTTATATTATCACACTGGATAACTCAATCATCCATAAATCAAATGTCAGCATGCAATTCTTACTTCCTAAATACCACAAACTGACGTCTGAAGCTGTTACAGCCTAACTAGCAGATAAATTACATTAGACAGATGAGCAACAAGTCATTACTCGAGCTCTCTAGTTGGAAAGTACTTCAATCATGATACATAGATAAACTCTGAGAAATTCAAGAAAGCTTTTAAAGAACAATGAACATAGAAACCTTACAGGGCAAAGTTTCCACACATCTTTCATTGCACTCTTATCTCTGTCTTGGCGAGTTATGATTAACTTGCCGTACTCTTATTAACCAAGTACATTTTCAATTGATATAACAAAACTCGTCATCCATCGTGCTCGATGTAGAGCCCCAGGTTTACGAAAAAAACCGTTTCTCAAGTTTCCCACATATAATATATACATACTTCTTCCCAAATATCTCTATAATCATCCAATTGGTGTTTTCTTTATATCTGCTCACTACGATAGAAATCTGATTAAACAAATTTTTCGTCCATATAAGACTGAGACAATACATAATAATATCTACAATACTAATATTCTTATTAATTTTTTCCTAAATTTCTGGAAGCGTTTGAACAGGTCAATCTGGTCCTGATGAAATACGAGTAACATTTGCTGAAAGCAGCACGATATGCACTATTTCGGATATATGAGTCGACATCAAAGACCAGAAGACTTTTTTCAGCTCTCTTTCCTATGATGCCTACAATCCCACTTTTGGTTCCGGTATTGCCTTGCTTTTGTGTCAAAACACATGTCCGACTATTAGCTATCTGCATATATTTCTACATAATTTCATATATACCACTGTTTCACGAAGCAAAATTTTTCTCTATGAATCTTATTCCCATATTAAACTTTCTTATCCCACCTTTTTCACCGAGAATTACTCTTCTCATAACAAAAAAAGTATTTATGGAACCACACCTACAACTTCAAGCTCAAATTGATTTCCCTCCATCTACACAATACTGAACACGATGCTGTACTAACGGTTCAAACTCTTGCCTCTCCTCCGTTCACAATCACAACAATTAAACTACTCATCCCAAAAGATGTCAGTTAAACACCAAAAAATCATTTTTAATAAGGAAATAAATCTGACTTTACGAACGTCAGACCTTCGCCGCTGTAATGTTAAAGCTTAATAACAATATTTCAACTTTTTCCCAAGCGCATTTGCAAGCTGTTACTACTAACTTCGCACGTCGATCACTCATTTCGATCTATCCAAAGCCATGCTAATGTCAGTTATATTTTTATACTTCCTTTAAACTCTTACATATGGTCACTCTGAACGCGTCCAGTTTGTTCTTCACTGCTAGAGAAACTATCACATCCACACTAGTACATTCTTCCAGAATACGTAATTGTTCCTCCCTGCACACGATACTTCCAATTCTATATAATCTTTATCTCTCTTTCATTTTTACACTTTTCTTCTTGTTGACAGTAATTTATTTATCCCACATACCATATACCCCGCAACCTAACCTTTTTCTTATGATCGTACTCTCAAAAGCCATAATCCTTATTATCTTTCTACATTTATATAATTTCATTGCAGTTAAATGCATTCATATCAATAAACCGAATTCATTAATCTTTATTTATATATTGTCCCGCTTTTTCACATTTCTGTCACAATTTACTTCTCCAATGATTCATATAGAACAGTAGATTCCCTGTTTGCTAAGTATTTCTTAGACTATTGCTTTCTGAATACTGGTTGTTATAATCATCTGTTTAAGCCGCCGATAACATTCGTGGATTGACGATTCATCACTTCACCTTTCAAGCTACGGAGAATTCCCCAGCACAACAATCTCAATAGAACATCATAACATATTATCAGTAATTATAAAGACTCTAATTAACTTTTTAATTGTGTGGAGTCACAACCATCAAGAACAATCACAAACGTATAATTCACAATAATTCCAGACTAGAAATCATGTTGTTTGATAAACAGTATCGGATAATTGCTAAAGTTTGCCCAATAAACTCATAAGCATGTTCCATCTGTTTGACCGTGATTGACGACATTCTAATAAAATTTAAAAATTTATGACAGTATCACGTAAATTTGACACAACCAACAACCCTAAACGTCTACCGACACAACTACCAACCGCACAAATTTATCAGCCCCACCCCCGCAACCTTCTTTGGCGCATGGGGTCAACCCATTAAATTGTTATTTTTATTCAAATTTAAATAGAAGTATATGTTATCCCGTAAACCTCACCACTTTATGGATAGAACGTTCCTAGATACATATCAAATTTCTGAAGGCCATTACTTATGGAAGCCAGCAGACTAAATCACTTATCATAATGTTGAGTGGCAATTAAAAATTTAGGGCTTCAAGGTATCTTCCTAATTATTTGTCAGTCAGCTTGCAAGGCAAAATATTTATCCCAGTATACCCCTCCCTCATCCAAGTCGAGACGGCTATATTAATTATGGTATATAATAGGAAATAGTTATAAGCTATACAATATAATACTAATAATACCTATATACTATATATATAATAAATACTAATTATAAACACTATATATATATATATAATATATTAATATAGAGAGGATATATATATATATATAAACGATATAATAGAAGATGCTTAAAAGTTAATAAAATTATCCTATATAAATATGTATAATACCATATATATAGTAAAAATATAATATTATATTATCAACCCTTCTTCGAGCTTACAGAGAGTGGAGACAGAGAGGCAAAGCCAGAGAAATAGAACTTAATTAATGACTATAGATTAAAAATACAAATTACATAACTAAATTTTAGAGAATAATTATTGATTAGGATATTTTAAGTATGTTATAATTATTTTTAGATAATACTAAAGTCTTATTACCTTATAAAGGCGTAATTAAATTATTAATTATTATGAATAGTGTTTGAATTATAGCGTTTTTTTATTTTGAGTTTCTTTTACTAGATCCTTACTAATTTTCCATAAGCGCGTCCAACTGAAGTTCACGTTTTCCAAAATTGAATCCTCCTTAATATATATATCATATTTTTATAATTTTCCCTACTTTTATAATTTACTATATACTTATAGCTGAACGTGATAATTGTAAAAAAATTTCCCATCTATTGTGTTAATTATGCAAACTAATTTCCAAGCTAGTCCAAGTAATACACAATAAACCCATTGAACCAATGGTATATTAAATTTCGACCTAATAACCTGTTAATACATATACTGAGATAAATAATGGAATATTAAATACCATCGCCATTCAATACATAAAAACTATAATTAAAATATGAACGATTACTCCGAAAAATAATTGTTGACTAAAAAGTTTTAATTGATGTTAAATCTGACAATTTTATATATTCCATTTAAATTAATAGGAACTATTTTTAATTTATAAAATAAAATGAAAATAATTAATAATAATATTATATATAATATACTATATAGATTTAAATATATATATAAAACATAACAAAAATAAATATGTAAGATCAATAATAAATTGACTACAGTAATGTAAATATGTTCTGTACAAGGAAATTTGGACAAGATGAGAAAGACTCGCACAACACATAAACAGGTATAAATAGAATAAATGTTATTCTTAATTACTTGTTAGTGATGTTAGCATATTATATATATATAATAAAGTAATCATAGGAAACAATACAAAATATAATTAAAATAGAGTAAATTCTAAAATAAAATAACATCTTAATATTACTAGTCATCTCATAGACACAATTTGAGTAAATATATATATATATATATATATATATATATTATAAATATAAAAATATATATATTATATATATTATAATTAAATAATTATATGATAATATTAATAATTAATTATTATATATAATTATAATATATATATATATAATTAGTAATATGAATAATATATTAAATTATATATATATATATATATTAATTTAATATTAATATATATTATATAATAATTAAATTATATAATTATATAATCTCCAAAAGAGTGATTGACGATTAAATGTCATCGTCATCGTTCATCGCAAAAAATACCCAAGCAGTATTTTTTTAATGAATACGAGCTATTTCTTCAGTATCATCAGCATTTTAACATATTAGGTAATTCCAATAGCCTATAACAACACCCCACAAAAAATAAAATTAGAACTATTTAATCAATGATTGTTAATATAATGAATCATTTTTTAAAATGTTACCACAATAATATTCCCGAATATACTTACAAATAACAAAAACAAATCCAATTATTATCTAAAAAATCACAACAAAAAATCAAAAAAGTAAGATAAAAATAAATATATATATGAGAGGAAAAGAATTAATATATAGCAAAATAAAAACGGAGACAAATCTTTTAAGTTATTATAAAATAACAAATATAATGCAACTGATCGAAATACAGCTCATATAACATATAGTTAATCGTTAATACCACGAATATATATTATATAAAACAGTTTTTCAACATAACTTCTAATAACAGTTAATTAGTCAATAAAAATTTCAAAGAATTATGAATATTTATAATAAAAAGCAATTAATAAAGATAAATGATCAATTACATAAAAAATATAATATTAATAATTAAATAAATTATGTTTTAAATTTAAAATGAATAATTATATTATTAATATTCATTAACAAAATAGACACCATTTATATTAAATAGGTATATTAATTAATAAATAAAATAAAGATGATATTTACTCGACAGCATCAACTACAATAATGCTTCCCTTTATAGATAATATATAAGAACTATTTATTTTATTTGTAACTCGTAGATATTAAATCTATATTAGTAACCGATCCTAGCTTAACTTATGATAAAAAGGAATCGATAAGGTGAAATAGATCCCTTACAATTTCGTAAAGTTAATAGTACATTCAACTAAATTCTATAATTTAATTATATATATAGTTATTATAGAATATATATATATTTAATATTATATATAATATATATATTATAATATAAGATTAAAATATTAAAAGAAGATAAAAATTATGATCTGTTGAATATAGAGCATACAATCTATCACTAAAGCCGTCCTGTGATCTTCAGTTCCATATGAAAAATGAATCAAAATCTACTAACTCAAAACCAATTTTCCTATACCAAATACATTAATTATAATGCCACACCCCTCTTCTAAGACACAATACTATAACAGTAATCAATACCCATTAAATATCTCCCTTTAGACTTTAGTTAATACTTCTACTTGAGTGATAGGCTCCACTAAAAGAAAGCGTCACTACTTCACCAACCCCTCCCCAAAAGAAGCCCCACCTCACCACATCGATTTATAGTTATCCTGCGTGTTCGATAAAAAAAGTACGGGGTAAGAGTATGCATTGTTTATTGAAAGTTATGGCTATAACTTAACTTATCCACCTTTTTTCTTTTTACCAGTAGAATAGCTATAATTGCATTGCTCATCGGATAATAGTCGTGATTCCATAACCCATACTACCATACTACTAAAAAGAAATCAACTATTATAAAAATAATGATAATAAAAGAAAAAATATATAGAGGTCTATTCCCTAAACATAATAAAAAACCCATAGTATAGAGAAAGGAGAATTAACATGGGGTAATTATAAATATAATTAGTATACTTTCTTCCAAATCTAAAAGAATAAAGTATTAAATAATTTCACATTTGCATACCACTGTTAATAAATTTCAATGATTGAAAAAAAATTAATCGGTTAAATACGTCTCTTCTCTATGATGTGATCGCAGAAAATGCTATAGTCAAAAATGTTAAAACAGTTGTTTCTCAACCCAATTTTCTCGCTTACACCGGCATCTGGCAACTCCACTAAGAGAAGACATTAGAAATTAACAAAAAATAAGGATAATAATTCTTTTCTTTCACAAAAATATTTATTAAAGATCAGAAAAATAAATAATCCAAATATAACTCAAAATCTTACTTCCTTCTACTATACAGGGAATGTATATATTTATGAAATTATGAGTTGCAGATAAAATTTATGATTAAGAATGATATGATTTAAGGGAAAGAAGATATCATAACGTATTTCAATTGTCTACAGAACCTACATCTTGCCCATTCAATGATATTTTTTTTATTTATTTACAAATGTATAATTAAATATCAAACCACCATCTCCTAAGCGATAGCCCATGGACTTAGCCTCCTTACGTCAAACACGGATCTCTTCCAAGTATATCCAACTCTGAGTAAAAAGAACAATCTATCAGTTGAAATAAAAGATATCTCTATTTTCGACTTTTCACATGGCCCCATTCAATTCGTTGTGACTTTTCTGGCAGAGGATACTTGAAACAATATTTTGCAGTTATAAATTTACCGAAAAAAAATACATTGGTCTGCAACATTTTAGAGGTCTAAGGTATGCATATCAATAGTTATGATATTTTTATGCATGCGGAATTCAAAAATGTACCTCATTTTTCTATATCAGATCAAGTTTTTGTGCTGTTTAAATTTTAAAAAGAAATAGCTATGAAAGGAATTGATTTGCAATTCAAAACATTTTTATTACCAAATATTAGCTCTGCCTTTTCCGAAAATGTAAAAAATACATATAAAAATATGTGGACAATCACAATCAATGTAAAATAAAAAAAATAAGAGGAAAAAGGTGAACAGATAATGCGGAATAAATGGTTTTCGCAAGGATTTTCGTGTATGTTTCGCTTGTGGAATGTCTCTCTTGGGGACCAGCAGTAGTCAGCTAGCATGCTGATATCCCATCTGCCTTGATACCTCTCTTCCATTATTCGAATATCCTGATAGAACCTTTCTCCGTGCTCCTTGCTAAAGTACCACAGTTTTCTGAAAAGTGCTGTAAATGAGAATAGAGAAAATTTAACCTTATGGACATGCGTGCGACAAGGGCCTAGAAGCTTTGCAAGAGCTCTTGCATAATATGTTCATACTCTCGACTT
>JABUQX010075420.1:0-31472 GCA_015478945.1 Trachelipus rathkii
GAGTATCCTCCAAAGCCAAAAAACTTGGATCAAGAACACCTATAAAAGCACCGAGTCCGTCAGGCGACATACCAAGGTATCCAGCTGTCTTCTCCGTTCTTAATAATTTTAGAGTTAATATTTGATAATAAATACGCAATTTAGATAAGATGTTAAGAAAGAACATATAATAGGTAAGAATTAACTGCCTTCTCTGGCATTGAAACCACGCATGTTCCGTGAGACAAGTATGCGCGTGCTATACAACTGGCTATCTCCAAGCCAAAAACTTGATTCAAGAACACCTATAAGCAACCGATTCCGTCAGGTCGACATCACCAGGGTGTCCAGCCTGTCCTATCATATTTTTATTTAATATTTTTAGATTAATATTGCATAATAATGCATTAGATAATGATGTTAAGAAAGAAACTTATAATGAAAGTAAGATAGAACGCTTCTCTGGGATGAACCACCCATGTTGGGCGTGAGACAATATGCCAGTGCTATAACAACTGAGCTATCTCACCAAAAATCCTGTTCAAGACCTATAAAGCAACCGAGTTCCGTCAAGGCGACATCATCCAGGTGTCCAAGCTGTCTATCCTCGTCTTTATATTTTCGAATGTTAAATACTTGCATAATAATCGCAATTAGCTAATGATGTTAAGAATAGAACTCTATGAATGAGAAGGTAAGAATAAACTGCTTCTCGGGATGAACAACGCATTGCGCGTGAGGACAATATGCCGTGCTATACAACTGAGCTATCCTCCAACCCAAAAAAATTGGATTCAAGAACACCAACCGAATTCCCGTCAAGGCGACATCACAGGTGTCCAGCCTTTCCCTCGTTCTTTAATATTTTATATGTTAAATATTGCATAATAAAGAAATTCTGTAATGTTAAAGAAAGAACTTATAATGAGAGGGTAAAGAATTAACTGTCTCTGGGATTGAACCACCGCATGTGCGCGTGAGGACAATATGCCCGGTGCTAACAACTGAGCTATCCTCCAAAGCCAAAAAACTTTGATTCAAGACACTCTATAAAGCACCGAGTTCCGTCAAGGACATCACAGGTGCCCAGCCTGTCTCTAGTCTCTGGTTCTTATATTGTTTATAGATTTAAAGTATTGCATAATAATCGCAATTATATAAGATGTTAAGGAAAGAACTTATAATGAGAAGGTAAAGAATAAATCTGCCTTCTCTGGATTGAAAACACCGCATGTTGCGCGGAAGACAATATGCCGGTGCTATATGCAACTGAGCTACCTCCAAGCCAAAAAACTTGGATAAGACACCTAATGCAAATATTTTCAATATTTAAACCTTTTCTCTCTCTCTTAGATTTATTTAGTTTTTAAATTTTTAGATTGTCATGTCTGTTTCATGAATATTCCGCAATTTTTTATTGAAAAAAACTGCATATCATCACAATAAAATTTCACCTGTTTATTGTATCGAACGACGCTGTTGCGCGTGGAGGCTAATATGCCCGTGCTATTACAACTGAGCTATCCTCTCAAGCAAAAACTTGGATCCAAGAACACCTATAAACAACGAGTTTCCGTCAAGTGCGACATCACCAGTTGTTCCAATCCTGTTCCTCTATTCTCTATATCTTTTAAACCAATAAGCCTTGATAACCCATGCATAAGCATTTTAAGTAAAGACTTATTACTCAAAAGCAAAAAAAAAAATGTCCTTCCTCTTGATTGACCACGGCATGTTGGGCGTGAGGACATATGCCGATGCTCTACAACTGAAGCTATCCTCCAAGCAAAAACTGATTCAGAATAATATAAAGAATTTCCAGCCTAACGTCCACGTATCTCTCTTCCATCTCTCTTCGTTTATTTTTAAGAGTGTTAATATTTGCAGATAATCGCATTGAAGATAAGAGTTAAAGAAAGCTTAATAATGAGGAGTAAAAGAATAAAGCTGCCTTCTCTGGGATTGACAACCGCAATGTTTGCGCGTGAGGACACATATGCTCGGTGCTCATAACAACTGAGTCTTCTCTCAAAAAAATTGGGATTCAAGAACACGTATAGAACCGATTCCGTCAAGGCGACTCACCAAGGTGTCCCAGCTGTCTAATCTCTCGTTCTTTATATTTTTAGATTTAAATATTGATAATTAATTTGAAAACAAATAGATTTAAAAAACTTATAATGGAAGTAAACAATAAACTGCCTTCTCTGGATTAGAACACCGCTTGTCGACGTGGGACAACTGCCCGTGCTATACAACTGATTCCTCCAGCAAAAAACTTTGATCAAGAACACCTATAAAGCAGACCGGTTTCCCGTCAAGGCGACAATTCAAAAAAGACTCAGAAAGTCGCATTCCGTGCTATAAATTTTAGATGTAAATATTGCTTAATAACGCATTGGTATATAAGCTTCATTAAAGGAGAAGAATTATAATGCAGTATTGGCTGTTACAGATGCGATTGAACGAACGACAATGCGCCTGAAACAAACTGCTGTGGTCTACAACTAAGCTATCCTCCAAGCCAAAAAACTTGGATTCAGGAAACTGACAAAGCAACAAGTTCCTGACAACTCGACATAACCTGATTTATATCCTGTCCAAGTGCTCCTTCTTTATATTTTTAGATGTTAATTATTGCATAATAATCGCATTTAGATAAGATGTTAAAGAAAGAACTTATAAATGAGAAGGCTAAAGAATAAACTGTCTTCTTGATTTAGAACCACCATGTTTGGCGTGAGTGACAATATCGTGCTATACACTGACTATTCCTGAAGGAATAACTGGTTCGAAAGAAGAATATAACATCCGAGTCCCGTCCAAGGCGACATCTACAGGTCCAGCTGTCCTAGTTACTCAGTCTTTATATTTTTTAGATGTTAAATATGCATATAAATCACATTATATAAGATTTAAAGAGGAATCTTATACTGAAAGGTAAATAAACTGCTTCTCTTGATTGAACACAGCATGTTCGCTGAGACAATATGCCGGTGCTAACAAATGAGCTATCACTCAAGCCAAAAAACTTGAATTCAAGAACACCTATATAAGAACCGAGTTCCGGCAGGCGCAGTCACCAGGGTCAGCTGTCCTATCTCTCGTCTTTAATTTTTAGATTTAATATTGCTAATAATCGCAATTAGATAAGATTAGAAAGAACTATAATGAAAAGGTAAAGAATAAACTGCCTTCTCTGGGATTGAGACCACGCATTGCGCGTGAGGACAAGATGCCCGGTGCTATACAACTGAGCTATCCCCAAGCAAAAAACTTGATTCAAGACACCATAGCAACCGAGTTCCCGTCATGGCGACATCACCAAGGTGTCCAGCCTGTCCTACCTCTTTGTTATTATTGTTTAGATTGTTAGGGGGTGCGGTGATAGTAGGGGGTTGCATAAGCATGTTAAATAAAGATTATATAGAAGTAATAAATAACTGCCTTCTCTGGATCGAACACCGCATGTTGCCGCGTGAGACAATATTCCGGTTGCTTATCCAATGAGCATCCGCCCAAGCCAAAAACTTGGATTCAAGAACCCTATATAAACACGAGTTCCGTCCAAGGCACATCACCAGTGTCCAGCTGTCTTTCTCTTCGTTTTATATTTTTAGATGTTAAATATTGCATAAATAATCGCAATTAGATAAGATGTTTAAAAAGAACTATAATGAAGCCAAGGTAAGAGAATAACTGCTTCTCTGGGATGAACCACGCATTTGCCGCGTGGGGACAAATATGCCGGTCTTATACAACTGAGCTATCCTCCAACCAAAAGTTGGATTCAAAAACTTATAAAGCAACCGAGTTCCGTCAAGGCGACATCACAGGTGTACCCTGTCCTATCTCTCGTTCTTTAATCTTTAGATGTTAAATTGCATAATAAGATCGCAATTAGAATTAGATGTTAAAGAACGAATTATTACATGAAAGGTAAAGAATAAACTGCCTTCTCTGGGATTGAACCACCGCATGTTGCGCGTGTAGACAATATGCCGGTGCTATACAACTGAGCTATCCTCCACAAAAACTTGGATCAAAGAACACCTTATAAAGCGAACCGATTTTCCGTCAAGCGACGACATCACTGGTGTCCAGTCCTTATCCTCATCTCTCTTCTTTATTT
This sequence comes from Trachelipus rathkii, assembly GCA_015478945.1. Lineage (NCBI taxonomy): Eukaryota > Metazoa > Arthropoda > Malacostraca > Isopoda > Trachelipodidae > Trachelipus > Trachelipus rathkii. The sequence goes on from JABUQX010075420.1 coordinate 4,112, forward strand.
TTAGATGTTAAATATTGCAAATAATAATCGCAATTTGATAAGATGTTAAAGAAAGACCTTTATAATGAAAGGTTACAGAATAAACTGCTTCTCTCTTTGGGGACGTTGGAGGCCTAAGTGGATAGAGCATCCGGTTTGTAACTCAGCAACGCGTTCCAAGATCTCTCAAGTGACGAAGAGTAAATCTTCTTGATCATTCATTTATTTATTTAACATATCTAATTGCGAATATTATGCGTTATTAACATTAAAAATATTAAAGAGTCGGAGAGAGCAATGAAGAAGGCTGGACACCTGGTACTGTCGCCTTGAACGGAACAGCGATGCTTTATAGTGATTTCTGAAATCCAATTTTTGGCTATGGAGAAAGTCCAGGTGTTTTGCACCGGGCATAATTGTCTCCACGCGCAACATGCGGCTGGTTCAGAATCCCAGAGAAGGCAGTCTTATTCTTTGACCTTCTCATTATAAGTTCTTTCTTTAACATCTTAAACTTTTTAGCGATATGCCAATAATTAATAATCAAAATATAAGAACCAGAGATTAGGACATGGCTGGGACACTTGTGATTGTCGCTTGACGCGAACTCGGTTTGCTTTATAGGTGTTCTTTGAATCCAAGGTTTTTTGGCTTGGAAGATAGCTCAGTTGTATAGCACCGGGCAAATTGTCCTCACGCGCATACATGCGGTGGTTTCAATCCCAGAGAAGGCAGTTTATTCTTTACTTTCTCATTATATGTTCTTTCTTAAGATCTAAATAATAAATTTTGATTATGCAATATTTAACATCTAAAAATATAAAAGAATCGACGAGATAGACAGCTGTGACACCTGGTGATGTGCCTGACCGGAAATCGTTTGCTTTATAGGTGTTTCTGAATCCAAGTTTTTGGTTTGAGGATTAGCTCATGTAAGCACGTCCTATTGTCTCACGCGCAACCAAGTCGGTGGTCCAATCAGAGAAGCTTTTTTCTTTACTTTCTCATTCAGTTCCACTCTTATTCAATTGCGATATATATGCAATATTTAACATCTAAAAATATAATAGAACGAGAAGATAGGAAGGCTGGGACACCTGGTGATGTCCGCTTGACGGGACACTCGGTGATTTATAGTTCTTGAATTCCAATTTTTGGCTTGGAGGATACTCAGTGTATGACGCATATTGTCCTCACGCGTCAGACATGCGGTGGTCAATCCAGAGAAGGCAGTTTTATATCTTTACCTATACTCATTACTTGATTTGCTTCTTAAAACGTTATCAAAGATAAAATAATTATGCAATAGAATAAAAGAATGATAAAGATAAAGTAAAGGAAAGATGGACAGCGGACACCTGGTGTTGTTCGGCCATATTGAGACGGGAATGTTGCTATAGGTTGTTTCTGAATCCCAGTTTTTTGCTTGAGATAGCTCGTTGTATAGCCCGGCATATTGTCACTCACGCGCAACATGCGTGGTCATCCAGAGAATGCAGTTTTCTTTACTTCTCATTATAAGTTCTTTCTTAACTATCTTAATCTATGCGATTATTATGCAATATTTTAACATCTAAAAATATAAAGAACGAGAGATAGGACAGGCTGGACCCCTGGTGATGTCGCTTGACGGGAACTCGGTTGCTTTATAGGTGTTCTTGAATCCAAGTTCTTTGGCTTGGGATAGCTCAGTTGTATAGAAACACAATGTCTCAGAAAAAATGCGTCCGTTCAAGCCAGAGAGAAAGACTTGAAAGTTCCTTCAATAAATTTTAATGACATTTCTACTTTAAAATGAAACAAGCACGTTAGCTTCTTAGGTTTAAATTAGCTTTGGTTCAAAGCTTGGTGTCATGATTAAATCGCCTTGACGGAACTCGGTTGCTTTATAGTTTTCTTGAATCCAAGTTTTTTGGGCTTGGAGGATAGCTCAGTTGTATAGGCCACCGCATATTGTCTCACGCGCACATGCGGTGGTTCAAAGAGAAGGCAGTTTATTCTTTACCTTTTCATTATATGTTCTTCTTTAACATCTATCTTAATTGCAATTATTCTCCATTGTTGAAATCTTCAAAGATATAATACGAGAGATAACAGGCCTGGCCTGGTGATGTCGGCCTTTGGAGGTGGAATCGTTGCTTATAGTTTCTTTGAATCCAATGTTTTTTGGCTTGAGGATAGCTCAGTTGTATAGCACCGGGCAATTGTCTCACGCGCAAACATGCGGTGTTCAATCCAGAGAAGGCGTTTAAAATTTCTTTACTTTCTTATAATTCTTTCTTTAACGTCTATCTAAATTGACGATTATTTGCAATATTTACATCTAAAAATATAAAGAACGCGAGATAGACAGGCTGACACTGGTGGAGTGTCCCTTGCGGGAACTTCGTTGCTTTATAGGTTCTTGAATCCAAGTTTTTTGGCTTGAAGGATAGCTCAGTTGTATAGCAGGCATATTTCCTCCGCGTCTAACATGCGGTGTTCAATCCCAGAGAGGCAGTTAATTCTTTACCTCTCATTATAGTGTTCTTTCTTTAACATTTATATAATTGCGATTATGTCAATATTCTAACATCTAAAATTATAAAGAACGAGAGATAGGACAGGCTGGACACCTGTGATGTCGCTGACGAACTCGGTTGCTTATAGTGTTCTTGAAATCCAAGTTTTTTTGAGCTGAGATAGCTTCAGTTGTAATAGTCACCGCATATTGTCTCACGCGCAACATGCGGTGTTCAATCCCAGAGAAGCAGTTTATTCTTTATCTTCTCATTATAAGTTCTGTTTTCTTACCATTCTATAATTGCGATTATTATGCAATATTTTAACATCTAAAAATATAAACAGAACGAGAGATAAGCGACAGGCTGGACACCTGTGATTCGCCTTGACGGGAACTCGTGCCTTTAATAGGTGTTCTTGGAGATCCAAGTTTTTTGCTTGAGATAGCTCAGTTGTATAGCACGCCATTTGTCTCACCCAGCATGCGTGTTCAATCCCAGAGAAGCATTTAATTCTTTTACTTCTCATTATAAGTCCTTTCTTTAACAATCTTATCTAATTGCGAATAATATGCAATATTTAACATCGCTAAAATAATAAAGAACGAATAGATAGACAGGCTGAAACCTGGTTAGTCGCTTACGAACTCGTTGCTTAATGTGTTCTTGAACCAAGTTTTTTGGCTTGGAGACAGCTTCAGTTTGTTAACACCGGCATATATGTCTCACGCGCCATCGTGGTTCAATCCCAAGAAGCAGTTATTCTTTACCTTCTCATTATACAGTACTGGCATATTTATAATTGCATTATATGCAATAATTTACATCTAAAAATATAAAGAACCAGAGATAGGACAGGCTGGACACCCTGGTGATGTCGCCTGACGAATCGTTGCTTTATAACTGTTCTTGGATCCAAGTTTTTTGGCTTGGAGGATAGCTCAGTTGTATGGCACCGGGCATATTGCCTCACGCAACATGCGGTGGTTCAATCCCAGAAGGCAGTTAATTCTTTACCCTCTCATTATATGTTCTTTCTTAACATCTTATCTAATTGCGATTATTATGCAATATAACATCTAAACTAATATAGAATGAACGAAGATAAGGAAGGCGACACTGTGATGTCGCCTTGACGGGAATTCGGTTGCTTTATAGGTGTTCTTGAATCCAAGTTTTTTGGGCTTGGAGGAAAAGAATGCATGTCATCGGCATATTGTCCTCACGCGCACATGCGGTGGTTCAATCCCAGGAGGAAGCAGTTTAATTCTTTACACCTTCTCATTATTAAGTCTTTTCTTTAAATACATCTTATCTAATTTGCGATTATTATCCAAATTTTTTAAACATCTAAAATATAAAAGACGAGAGATAGGACAGCTGGACCCTGGTGATTTGTCGCCTTGACGGGACTCGTTGCTTTATATGGTGTCTGAATCAAGTTTTTTGGTGGGAGGATAGCTCAGTGTTATCAGCACGGCTCAATGTCCTCACGCCACATGCGAGTGGTTCAATCCCAGAAAGGCAGTAAATTCTTTACCTTCTCTTATATGTTCTTTCTTTAACATCTCATCTAATTGCGATTATTATGCAATATTAACATCTTAAAAATATAATAGAACGAGAGATAGGCAACAGGCTGGACACTTGGTATGATGTCGCCTTGAGGGAATCGTGCTTGTATAGGGTTCTGAAGCCGAATTTTTTGGCTTGGAGGATGCTAAGTTGTATAGCACCGGGGCATATTTGTCCTCACGCCGCAACATTGCGTGTTCAATCCCATGAACGGCATTTAATTCTTTACCTTCTTCATTATAAGTTCTTTCTTAACACTTATTACATTGCCGATTATTATCAATATTTACATTAAAAATATAAAGAACGAGAGATAGGACAGGCTGGACCCCTGGTGATGTCGCCAGGAACTCGGTTGCTTTATAGGTGTTCTTGAATCCAAGTTTTTGCTTGGAGGATAGCTCAGTAACACTCGGCGCCAAATATTGTCCTCATCGCAACATGCGGTGGTTAATCCAGAGAAAGGCGTTTAATTCTTACCTCTGCAATTATAAGTTCTTTCCTTTACATCTTATCATAATCTGCGATTTAATTATGCAATATTTAACATCTTATATAAATATAATATAATATATGTATATATAATATATATATATATATTAATATATATATATATATAATAGATATATATAATATATAATATATATAATATATATATAATATATATATATTATATATGTCAGTGGCACACTTTGTAGATAAACAGATTGCTACTGGAGTTTTATATATATATATATATATATATATATATATATATAAATAAAATATATATAATATATATACTATATATATATATTATAATTATTATTATATATATATTATATATATATATCTAATATACTATATATCTATAATATATTATAACGAAAATTCTTTAACGCAATACGTCTTTTATTGAAAAGAACAAATTTAATTTTCAACGTCTTTAATAAAGCTATGTTAGTTTGTGTATATATGCAAAGATTGGACTCAAGAGCATGACATAGCCTACCCCAGAATTTTAAATATCATTTAAATTTATATATATAAACAACACTTAATTAATAAAAAATGTACATATTATTAAAATTCAATTAAGACAACACCTTCACTGCCTCTATCCCAAAACTTAACTCAGCAAATATATGTAAACAATTATGTCACTCTGTCCCCATATTTCAAACAGAAAATTGATAGATGATAGATAGTTAGATAGATAAATAGATAGATATAAATATAATTCCTCGAGAGAGATAGAGAGAGAGAACAGAGAGAAGAGAGAGAGAGAAGAGGATAGATCGACTACGACGAGGGAGAGAGAGAGAAAGAGAGAGAGAGAGAGAGAACAGAGAGAGAGAGAGAGAGAGAGAGAGAGCAGAGAGAGAGAGAGAAGAGAAAGAGTTAAATCGTTTTTTCAAATTATTTCGTACATTTCCACGTGGGTGAAGCGAAAGTTTCGTACTCGGCAACATGATTTGATTCCTCAAAAGTGACTTTTTATACAAATGTTTTTCTATATATTTATATGGGAACCCAGATCATCATCGAGACTTACGATTCCAAAACCTGTTCAACCTGTTCTGGACGTAATTCTCCAATGAATTTAATTATATTATTGTTATTATAATAATATTTTTTTTCTTTAATATTATAAAATCATTTCTTTTTTTAAACACTTTTCATATACAATTCCTAATAATTTATTTACTTACAATTTAAATTATTTTTGAATTAAAAGACTAAAAAATATGTTGTGATCATACAGCTACCATTTGCATGTCCACTGCTATATATATATATATATATATATTAAGATATACTATATATATATATATTATATATATATAATATAATATATTTATATATAGATATAAATATAATATTATTAATATTATCAATATTTTTAATATATATATATATTATATATATATATATATATATATATACTATATATAAATATATATAATATGATATATAATAAATATATATATACTATATATAGATATATTATATATAAATTATATAATATATATATATAGTATATTATATATATTATACTATATCATATATAATATATATACTCTGAATTGCACGTCGCTCATAAGATATTTTACCAGGATAGTCTAATTTTTAAAACTATTGTTTTACCATTGAAATTTATTTTCGATTCATATAAAATCTTAATTAAATTTGGAATATTTATTCCTAATTTATTTAATTAATTTTCGCATAATCTTCTTAAAGGTAATTGCTTGATTTATTCCATTCTTCGATTTCTTTCCAATGTGTCCAAGTAAAATTTCAACAACTTAGTGACGTCCCATACGGACGTTGTGAAGGGTAAACTACAGTCAAAGAGCTATCCATCTGAGTTGATTACATACTCGATGTGTTTTATTTTCTAAAATAAATTTTGAAATTTTTAAAGTAAAATATTTCAAGAATTTTTGATTTTTGATAAATTCGTATATTTAGCGGAACAATTTGTACTTTTGGAATAGGAAAGAAGCTAATTTTTAATGATTATTGAAAAAACCCAAAAAGGAAAAAAGTAATTCACCGAAAAGATGATATTAAAATTTGTCATTACTTATATTATAGTCAATAGATACATCTCTCTCCTCTCTCTCTCTCTTCTCTCTCTCTCTCTTCTCTCTTCTCCCCTTCCTCATCTTCCTCTCTCTCTCTCTCTCTCTTCCTCTCTCTCTCCGACATCAGCTAACTTAGCCTACACGCGTAACCCTAATTTTCCTAGCCTAATCAAATACTACCGCAACACGCCTGTTGTTACTTATAAGACAGCTAATTATTTATATTAATTTATTCGATTATTATTATTATTATTAATTCTTATTATTTTATTATATTATTATTATTTTTAATTATTATTATTATTATATTATTAAATTATTATAAATATTCTCCTCTCTCTCTCTCTCTCTGCTTCTCTCTCTCCTCTTCCTCCTCTCTCTCTCTCTCTCTTCTCTCTTTCTCTCTTCTCTCTCTCTTCTTCTCTCTCTCTCTTTTTTTTTTTTTTTTCTCTCATTAATATCATGTCAAGGATAACCTAATCCAATTCATACCTAAGCTAAGGTAACAAAATCAAGATCTTAACCAACACTTACGATATTCATAACATTCCAAAATACACATTAATCACCTAACCTAGCTTTCTGCTAAAAAAAAAAAAGGGAGGCGTAATTGCCGAGGGAATAAGCTGGTTCATTCCTAGTCAATCTAAATTTTTCTCTGCAAAATCGGTGGTTCGATGCACCTATCTGCATGCCCTTCTGTGTATAGAATTGCTTTGGTAATGAAAAAAACTCTGGTTTCAAATTACATCTTGCTATTTCTTCAGGCTGATGCGTTGCAAGATATTATTTTTCAGTCTAAGGCGTGCTCACAAAAAAGAAACGTTGATCTCTCTTGTTCTGTCTACTGATGAAAATTCTTTTGGGCCCTCTTGGAAAAGCATACTACATAACTTGTGTAAACTCTGTCTTTCCTACTCTTATTCGCTTGATGAACATAGCTGTACTCCTTTTGAAAAGATTAATCTCTCGACCTCCTTTTTAAATCTTATTCTACCCTGGACAATTATGGCATCCCTTCTTCCTCTCCTTTCTCCTCCGAGGTGCCCATGGCACTCGCCTGTGATTCGCATGATCGGGTGTATGAGATCATGATTTTATGAATGTCGAAGGTTAGTGGCCCGTTCGGCATTCCTCTCTTTGTTTTGATGGAGTGTGCTTTTTATATTTGGATTCCAGCGGAAAATTTAGAAAGTTTTTTTTTTATTGGTAATTTAAACAGTTTTTTTTTTCCTCATTTAGTGGGCTCAGAGCGGTGACAGAGGGGGACTTCCGTTCCCTTCTGTCCTCCATCGACTCGGCTCCCAAAAGGGACAAAAAAAAAAAAAATTCTAAAATTTTCAATAAGAAAAAAAAAAATCCTTTCTAAAATTTTCCTTTGAATCCAAATATATAATTTGTTTTACTGTAGGTGTTGCCGTTCTCTAGTTACATGATGTCCCCTTTGTAAAGTCTTACCTATATATATATATATATATATATATATATATATATAATATATTAGATATGTTTCAATATATTTATATATAATATTATATATATATTATATACTCCTACTTCTCCAAAAGTAGTTTACTGGAATTCCCATGAACACTGAGTAAAGTCGTCAGTCCACCTAAGGCGAGAGACCCCGACATCTACTATCTTGCTGTACTCTAGGGTGTTCCGTTAGTTTTAATATAAAACGACTTTAACACACACACACACACACACACACACTATATATATATATATATATATATATATATTATATATATATATATAAGAGACTATACATTGTATATATATTTTAAGCTTATTTATATTTATATCTATAAATAAATATAAAATTTATAATTATAATTATATACTATATAAACAGTAAATTCGCTATTTAATTAAATGTTAAATCTTTAATAACATCTTTCACTTAAAAACGATTAATACTATAAGCCTAAATATTTATAAAATCTTACGTCTGGCAACGACAGGTTCATATTTCTTTCCTTAGCAACAAAATCTACGTTCACGTAAATAATATGGAAAGTTTATCTTAAATCTTAACTTAAAACTACTGTCTATATTAGTTTCCCACTTTCTTATTAAACCCTATTCTAAAATATTGCAGATTACTTATAGATAACATTTCTTTTAGGTACTGTTTGCCGTTATTATGTTAAATGAGTTGCTTAGAAACGTGACAATTAATATTATTATATATATATATATATAAATAATATATTATATAATATATATATATATATATAATATATATATATATATATATTAATTATATTATATATATATATATATATATAAATAATATATCATATATAATTATTAATATATATAAATATATATATATTATTATAATATATATATAGTATTATATAATAATATATATATAATATATTATATTATAGTAGTATATATATATATATATATATAGCTTGCCATTGATAATACGCCATTGTCATCATCTGCCCCTCCTGTACGAAGTCGCTCCACTATGAAAACTCTCGTTAAAATGCGACCGAGCCGTATATGTCAAGAAATTTGTTATTTTCCAGATCACATAGGAGGTTGCAAGTTAAATTATTCATGTTTCTTCAAAATAAGAGAAAAAAAAGGTATTAAACCAACGCCAAAGTTTTCCATAAAAGATCGGATGTCAACTAGCGAACCCATAGGAAAACAGAAAGATTTCCTTATTTTACTGATGCTTTCGCTGTTGATGTTGTTTCTAACAGCGGTCAAGTAATTTACCATCCTTATGTACAAATGAGTAAACAAACGTTTATTTCACTGACAATTGTGTTTAGAGGACCGATTGTACGTGTTCTTCTTTGTAAATAATTATCTATAGAAAGGAGTTTGTAAATAAACTTACAAATATTAGTATTATAATTGCTACTATCATAAAAATGTATTGATGAATATTTATATCACATGTACCGAAAAAAATTAATCATAGTCAATCAGCTGATTGACTTGAGAGAGATTGTCTGGCGTGTCGTCTGCTGAGAAGACAGTTGAAGCACCTTCTCTCTCTCGACTCATATTTTTCTAATATAAAATACAGTATTAACCAAGTTACTCTAATTTATTTAATATTTGTTAAAATAATCTGAGACCTGCTCCAGACCTTTATATTATTGTTCCATTTGTTCTATTAGCTGAAATTTCCATTCTATTAAGTAGTTTTGGAAATATTCGAGTTTTTTTCAAATAGACACTGCCTCTCACATCAGGGATGGCACGGGAAATTCAATTAATATAAATCAACTGATTTTTTTTATTTGATTTTTTGCTGAAAAAAAACATGATTTTTTGATTTTTTGGATTTTTTTTGCTTATATATATACAGGGTTGGGGTTGGGGATTTTTTTGGATTTTTTTGAGAAAAAAAATCCATTTTTGATTTTTTTGATTTTTTTGATTTTTTTGATTTTTTAGATTTTTTGAGAAGCCTGACGTCACGCGAAATATAATTTGTAAACAAACTTTTTTTTTTTAGTTCGATTAAGTATTATTTTTAACCCTAGGCCCTATATCTCAGTTCAAAATCTTAAAATAGGGCTTATAGTCTATGACACAATGAAACAGCAATATATTACATCAGAAATAAAAGAAACATGATCTTTTGTTGACATTTTTATAGTGTAGAAATTTGAAACAGAGGAGCCTTGCTATATTATTATTCTAATTTTTTATTTCTATTGAAATTATCATTAAATTCCCAATATATATATATATATATATATATATTTATTTATATATATTATATATTATAATATATATATATATATATAATATATATATATAATATTATATTATAATTATTATATAAGTTTAGTAGATGATATATATATATATTATATATATATTTATTATCTATATATATTATTATATTATATTTATATAATAATATAATATATATTATAATTATATATATATATATATTGATAATATATTATATATTTATTATTATATAAATTGTAGGAGACATAAAACTAGAAACATTTGTGTGGATAATTATAGATTAAATAGTTTAAAAAAAATTTTGTTAATTAAACAATAGGATATCAGATACAATATGCATGATGGAAAATTCACAATATCGATAAATTAAATTTGATATTATTAAAAGATCATTTCCTTGGGTTCACGCAAATTTGTCACTATATGTTGAATAAATCTCATATTGTAAACACAAATTTTTGTGATACTCATATGCCTGTCGTTTAATCTGTCGTCTTCCATAGTATTTCGCCCAGTCTTGATCCTTCGCAGAGTCGGGAAGAGTGTTCTACTGTATGATGGTGCATGTGCTGGGCGAGATGTACCATCAGAGCCCTTTTTTGTGCGGAAGGAAAGAGTTTGTATCCTTCAAGACTTGGGAAGACACAATTTTAGTTCTTTCCTACAGTTTCTTGTCTTGCCAAGTTTTGTACCATCAAAGTTCTAGGCTTCTTCTTCTATGCCTTCTAAAGTGGTGAAACTATAAAATGCGCTCGATCGATTGTTATGAGTGAGTGTGGAAAGGATGTAGATTGTCAATGCATAAGTAGGTGCAGTAAAAACGTAATTCCAGAAGAGGTTTTAGAATCTAGATTGCAGAGTTATTTAAGGTCTCATCCGAAGAACTCGTGGGGATTTGGTTGCTGGAATAGTTGCTGGCGAGAGGTGGCAGCTTGCATACAATCCGTGGTTCAGGATAGTCCTAGTTGCCTTTTCGGAGATTTGATTAGCTTCTTTTAACACTTCCTCGGTGTTTGTTTTAATCTTTCGATGCTTTCCTAACTCTTTTCCACAAATGGTGATGAAGTGTGCGAAGGTTTTGACGATATCCAGGTCTTGGATTGGGAACATTTCACTGGCTCTAAATAGAGAGATATAACTCGTGATAAGATCATATCATAAGCCATATGAATAACGGGAACTTAATGCCGGCTGAAGTGCAGAAAGACGTTTTTTTTCTGTTGTGGAGGTATTTACCTAATCAAGGGAAAGGATTCTAAATGCTTGCAAATTCTTACAAACTTTCTTGACACTTGATGCCTTGTGTTGTTCAGACTCTGGTCTGGCCATAGGGATTGGGAATGTTTCGGCATTAATTTTCTTCGCAGAACGGACTAGCGAAAAGTAATATGTTTTTATAGTTACACAGTTTGGTTTTATTGTGTTCAAATCATTTTCTACTAGATTTTGTTTGTGTTGTGAAGAGCAATGAAGAACAATGCATCCTTTTTTATACTTTTTCCGCAATATTACTTGAACACCTCCTTCTTTGCAGACATCGTTGAACAAGCATCGAAACCCAAGCCCACTCTTTTCTAGGGATCTAGTTCTTCAGTCGTGACAAATCGTCATTGGCTTTCGCAATGGTTTTTGCGTCAAGCGCTTTCAGTTTCTAAAAGCCTATAATTCCTCTTTGGACTTATCGGCTTTTTGTCGAAAGTAGCGCAACAATAATGGTTAAGGTGTTCTTTCGCAGAATTCAGCGGTTTCATCTTCTAGTAAGCTATTCGCGCGCTTCCTTTACCTCATTAACGATGCTTTCCTTTATAGTAGTATCCATAGAGAAATGATCTCATTCTGAATCTGGACTGATTGGTATGTGGAATTTTTCTTCCCTTTTCAAAATGGTTTTTCAATGATGATCTCCGGTATCTATTCGTAAGCGGCGCAAAATCTGCATCAACTCCTATCATGAGTTACCCGAAGCGGTAAATCGCTCCGTACATGATAGAATGTGGTTAGCGACAATGTGAAGGATGCACATGAACATATAATGAGTGATATATGATAAATAACGGTGTTATAGGGTGACGTTCTGTCGTCGCCTTTATTTCTTCTTCCGCATGCTGGTATTTGGATGTCCCGGCATAGTCGTGGACAATCTTGCAGCTTCAACATCAGTTTTATGTCATCTGTGTTTGTATATTCCTTTACAAACCGCATGAACATCTATATATTTAGTGAGAGGTCTTATTGTTAAAGGAGCCTAGGAACCCCTCTGACGCGAACTTTTATTTGGTTGGAAATAAATAAAAAACTTTGCAAATTCTACTTTAGGCGCCTGGAGTTATACCTAAGGTGAAAGTATGTTCCAACCATTCATATTGAATTTCTCTTTAAGTGGTTAGCATCTTCCAAAATTATAGGTCTTAGTACTGTAACTGTTTCTTTTTCTCAGTCCAAATCATAGATGAATGTCCAACGAATCTACCAATGTCTTTTTCGTGACTGTCATCTACTGAAACGTCAACTCCGAAATCTGTGGACCCATATCTGGGTGCTGGGCCTGGGTGTGGTTCTTCATCATGGAAATATGTGGAAGTAGGAGGGATTGACGCCGTCGTGTCGTCTTAGTTCTTATGTGGTACTCTTCATTTTCACCGCTACTTTCAATTTATCGAGTTTCTTCCTTTTTCAAATGGCAACTATATTTATTAATATATATATATATATATATATATATATATATATTATAATATTAATATATTCCTTATATATTATTATATATATTTATATATATATTATAATAATATAATAGATTATATATATGATAATATGATAGTAAAGGATATTAAGAACATAAGAAATAAAAATACAGGGGCAGTAAGAAGCCACATGGGACTATCGAGAATGTCAGTCCCCACTACAACGGCATGCTCTCATGCCAAATCCACAAAGCCTAGGGCTTGTGCAAATTCCTGTCACTAACTCCACCGTTTGGCTTAGTCAAAAACAATGATATAAGGGGAGGCGGGATAGGATGCCCGCAAACATCACGATGCCTTAATACTAAGATTATGGTCAAACATGCCAGTATAACAGTATTAATAATATGTAAATTAAACGCCAATTTGGCTTGTCTAAATATAGATCAAAAGATATAAGTAGATACCGGCAGAGCCCATTAGCATATACCTACAGCCTTTCTTAAATGTTGGGCTCAATCGAGTCACACTCGCAACAACCTTCTTGTGGCAAATACTCCTGTCCAAAATTTTACCAACCCTATTGCTTACATAGACAGCGCTTTCTTATATTCAGATGGGATGCTTTCTGTACGTTAATTTTCTTGTTATGTGCCCCTGGTCATCTTACCGTCCGTGCTTACTATGAAGAATTATTTGTGTGCTAGCGCTGATCTATCCGAATGGATGTTAAGAATTTGTAGATTTGTATCGATGCTCCCTCTAGAATCGCCTTTTCTACCAGAACATTCTAACACTACCTTTCAAGCCTCTCCTTATAGCGATCTTACCTCAAACCCGAAATCATCTTGTGTGCTCTACGTTAGCACTCTCTCTAGTATCTAAGTCTTTCTGTTAAATAGGGAGCCGCAACTTTGTGGCAATATTCGTATTTGGCTAAATAAAGGTATTAATATAGTTTACCTTTTATTCCTTGGCTCTTGTATAAGGGGGACTCATTGCGGATTATTATGACCCACCAGAGCTCTTATAGTAGAGCTTTTTCCTTCAATCTACATCATAATAAGACTTGCGATTATGTTAGAGTAACGATTGAATTAACTGCTTATAATCACAGACTAATCTTTTTACTTTGTCGCCAGCGAGCTTCAGAAGCCAATCCCATACTATATCGTGTTAAGTTAGACCATATTACATCGATTGGTGTGTGCTAGAGAAATGAATTAACATTTCACCACATACTATATACAAAGTATTGCTGAAAAAGTCATTTGCCACTTATCTGCCATTCGCCGCGACCAGTTTCATTCAATAAAATTAATTATTAAGACATTGAATTGTATACATAAATACTGGTGTTACATCGGATATATGAGCTGACTGGAGGTAGCTTGTGTATGCGTGAGAGAAAGTCTCGGACAGGGTGATCCAGAGATTGTGATACATGTGGAGTCATGGGGAAGCTGAAGGAACTGTGCGATTGTTAATGTTTATAAGTGCAATCGGCTGTGCGGAAGCGTGGTAGAGCAATCTACTACACATTATACTTCAGAGCATAGAGGTTTATAAAGAATTATATATGAGTGTCTGGTATTAGCGGCATTTGGAACAAGGGGACCGTGTGCGACATTAAGGATGTCAGGCTCGAATGGCGATTGGGTCTTCAAGAGCAGACTTGAGATTCAAGGCGTCAGACCGTGATTTGTTGACGACACATATGCGAGTGTTTAAATGAGCGGCCAGTGATGCATTTAATGAGGCTGGTGAGAGGAGAACAGAAGGGCGCCGCAGCAGCGTGTTGACTGCCTGCCTAGGCAGCCTGCTTTGACTGCCTGCCCTAGGCAGCCTTCTTGACTGACTGCTAAGGCAGCCCTACCTTGGAGCTGCCGCGGTACCCTGCCAGGCAGCCATAGAGGGCGATGTTGCGACTGCCTGCCAAGGGAGTCTGCTTGACTGCCCTGCCATAGAGGCAGCCTGCGTTGACTGCCAACCTGCCTAGGCAGCCTGCTTCTGAACTGCCTGCCTAGGCAGCCGCTTGACTTGCCTGCCCTAGGCAAAGACTGCTTGGACTGCCTGCTAGGCAGCACGCTTGACTGCCTGCCTAGTCAGCTTTCTTGACTGCCTGCGCCTATGCAGCGTCATTGACTGCCTGCCTAGGCAAGAGCTGGCTTACTGACACTGCCTAGGAGCCATGCTTCAACTGCAATGATTCTAGCTGAAGCCCTGCTAACTCCTGCCCTAGGAGACTGCTTTAGAACTGCCTAATATGCATAGGGCCAGCCTGCTTGACTGCCTAACTGCCTAGGCAGCCTGTCTTGACTGCCTGCTAAGGCAGCCTGCTTGACTGCCCTGCTGCCTAGTCCCATGACTGCTTTACTTCGCCTGCCTAGGCAGAATGCTTGACTGCCTGCTGGGCAGCCTGCTTGACTACCTGCCTAGGCACGCCTGCTTGACTGGAGTTGCCTAGTCAGACTGCTTGTCTACCCTGCCTACGCAGAACGCTTGGACTGCCCTGCCTAGGTCAGAGTTGCCTTGACTGCCTGGCTAGTCAGCCTTCTTGACTGCCTGCCTGCAGGCAGACTGCAATGACTTGCTGCCTAGGCAGCTGGCTTGACTGCCTACCTGCCTAGGCATCTCTGCTTCACTGCCATGCCCTAGGCCGACTGCCTGAACTGCCTAGCGCTAGTGCGATACGCAGAGCGTCCCTTCGGACTGCCGTGTTAGGCAGAAACTGCTGCTTATTTGCCTATATGCCTAGGCAACCTGCTTGACTGCCAACCTGCCTAGGCAGCCTGCTTGACTGCCTGCCTAGGCAGCCTGCTTGACTGCCTGCCTAGGCTAGCCTGCTTGACTGCCTACCTGCCTTGGCAGCTTCCTTGACTGCCCGCCTAGGCAGCCTGCTCGACTGCCAACCTGCCTAGGCAGTCTGCTTGACTGCCTGCCTACTTAGGCAGCCTCTTGACTGCCTGCCTAGGTACCTGCTTGACCCTTGACCTACTGCCCTAGGCAAGCTTTCCTTGACCTGAGCCCCGCCTAGGCCAGCCTGCTTTGACTGCCAACCTGCCTAGGCCAGCCCTGCTTTGACTGCCTGGCTAGGCAGATTGCTTGACTGCCTACCTGCTAGGCAAGCCCTGCCTTGACTCCTGCCTAAGGCAGATTGCTTGACTTGGCCTACTGCTAGGCAGCCTGCTTGACTGCCTACCTGCCTAGGCAGCCTGCTTGACTGCCAGCCTAGGCAGGATTCTTGACTGCCAGCCTACCTGCCTAGGCAGCCTGCTTGACTCCCTGCCTAGGCAGATTGCTTGACTGCCTACCTGCCTAGGCAGCCTGCTTGACTGCCTACCTGCCTAGGCAGCTTCCTTGACTGCCCGCCTAGGCAGCCTGCTCGACTGCAAACCTGCCTAGGCAGTCCTGCTCCTTGACTGCCCTGCTAGCAGCGCTGTTTGACTGCCTGCTAGGCAGCCCTGCTTGACGCCTGCCCTAAGGCAGAGACTGCTTGACGCCTGCTAGGGCAGACTGCTTGCTGCCTGCCTAGTCAGACTTCTTGACTGCCTGCCTAGGCAGACTGCTTGACTGCCTGCCTAGGCAGACTGCTTGACTGCCTAGGCAGCCTGCTTGACTGCCAACCTGCCTAGGCAGCCTGCTTGACTGCCTGCCTAGGCAGATTGCTTGACTGCCTACCTGCCTAGGCAGCCTTCTTGACTGCCTGCCTAGGCAGATTGCTTGACTGCCTACCTGCCTAGGCAGCCTGCTTGACTGCAGGCTAGGCAGCCTGCTTGACTGCCAGCCTAGGCAGGATTCTTGACTGCCTTCCTAAGCAGCCTGCTTGACTGCCTGCTTAGGCAAGGCCTGCTTGACTGCCTGCCTACCTGCCTAATCGGCCTCCTTGACTGCCTGCCTAGGCAGCCTTCTTGACTGCCAACCTGCCTAGGCAGCCTGCTTGACTGCTTGCCTAGGCAGCCTTCTTGACTGCCTACCTGCATAAGCAGCCTGCTTGACTGCCTGCCTAGGCAGGCTGCTTGACTGTTTACCTGCCTAGGCAGCCTCCTTGACTAATTTCCTGGCCTAGCGCAGCCTGCTTGAAACTGCCGCTATGAGCGCCTTGACTGCCTGCCTAGGCAGCCTGCTTGACTGCCTGCCTAGCCAGCCTTCTTGACTGCCTGCCTATGCAGCGTCCTTGACTGCCTGCCTAGGCAGCCTGCTTGACTGCCTGCTTAGGCAGCCTACTTGACTGCCTACCTGCCTAGGCAGCCTGCTTGACTGCCTGCCTAGGTAGTCTGCTTGACTGCCTGCCTAGGCAGCCTGCTTGACTGCCTACCTTAGGCAGCCTGCTTGACTTGCCTGAATAAGGCAGCCTGCTTGACTGCCTGCCCTAGGCAACTGCTTGAACTGCCTGCCAAAGGCAGACTGCTTGACTGCCCTGCTTAGCATCCGCTACTTGACTGGCCTAGCCTGCCTAGGCAGCCTGCCTTGATCTGCTTCCTAGGTAGTCTGCTTGACTGCCTGATTAGGCAGCCTGCTTGACTGCCACCTGCCTAGGCGCCTGCTGCTGACTGCCACCTGCCTAGGCAAAGACGCCTTGACGCCTGCTAGGCCAGCCTGCTTGACTGCCTGCCCTAGGCATACTGCCTTGACCTGCGCTGCCTTGGCAGACGCTTGAACTGCCTGCGCTAGTCAGACTCTGCTTGACTGCCTGCCTAGGCAGACTTGCCTTGACTGCCAACCCTGCTTAGGCAAGAACTGCTGAACTGCCTTGCCTAGGCAGCCCTGCTTGACTGCCTGCCCTAGGCAGACTGCTTGACTGCCTGCCTAGGCAGACTGCTTGACTGCCTGCCTAGTCAGCCTTCTTGACTGCCTGCCTAGGCAGACCTTGCTTCTGGACTGCCCTGCCCTAGCAGACGCTTGACTGCCTAACCCCTGCCTAGGCAAAGCCTGCTTCACTACATGCCAGCTTGACTGCCTGCCTAGGCAGACTGCTTGACTGCCTGCCTAGGCAGACTGCTTGACTGCCTGCCTAGGCAGCCTGCTTGACTGCCTGCCTAGCAGCCTGCTTGACTGCCTTCCTCCCTGCCCAAACCTGCTTCGATTGCTAGTGCTATCAGCGTCCTTGACTGCCTTTCTAGGCAGCACTGCTTACTGCCTATATGCCTTAGGCAGCCTGCTTGGACTGCCTACCTGGCCTAGGCAGCCCTGATTAAATTGCCGTGCCTAGGCAGCCTGCTTGACTGCCTGCCCTAGGCAGACTGCTTGACGCTACCATGCCTGGCAGACTGCTTGACTTGCTGCCTAGGCAGCCTGCTTCAACCTGCCTACCTGCCTAGGCAGCTTCTTCACTGCCTGCCTAGGGCAGACCTGCTTTTATGAACTTGCCTGCCTAGGCAGAACTGCTTTTGACTGCCTGCCTAGGTAGCCTGCCTTGACGCTACCTGCCCTAGGCAGCCTCTGACTGCTACTTGCTAGGCAGCCTGCTTTGACTGCCTGCCTGGCAGCTTGCCTTTGACTGCCTTGCTTATGCATCCTACTTGACAGCCTGCCTTAGCATCCTACTTGACTGGCCTACCTTGCCTAGGCAGCCTCTTGACTGCCTGCCTAGGTGGTCTGCTTGAACTTGCCTGCCTGCAGCCTGCCTTGACCTGCCAACCTGCCTAGGCCAGAACTTCGCTTGACTGCCTGCCTTCGGGCCAGCCCTGCTTGAAACTGCCTGCCCTAGGCCAGACTGCTTGGACTGCCTGCCTAGGCAGACTGCTTGAACTGCCTGCCTAGTCAGAACTCTTGACTGCCCTGCCTTAGGCAAGACTGCTTGACTGCCCTGCCTAGGCCAGACCTGCTTTGACTGCTAAATGCCTAGGCACCTGCATTGACGTGCCCTGCCTAGTCAGAGTGCTTGACTGGCCTGCCTGGCGACTGCAATGACTGCCTGCCTTAGGCAGCCTGCTGACTGCCTACCTGCTAGAAATACTGCTTTCCAACTGGCATGCCTAGGCAGACTACCTGACTGCCTGCCTTATTGCAGCGTCCTTGATGCTGTTCCCGAAGGCAGTAACTGGTTACTGCCTATACTGCCCGTAGGCAGCTGCTTGATGCCACCCTGCTTGGCAGCCGCTTGACTGCCTGCCCTAGGCAGTCCTGCTTGACCTTCGGCCTAGGCTAGCCCTGCTTGCTGCCTACCTCCTAGGCAGCTTCTTGACTGCCCGCCTAGGAGCCTGCTCGACTGCCCAAACCTGCTAGGCAGCCTGCCTTTGACTGGGCCTGCCTAGGCAAGCCTGCTTGCACTGCCTGCCTAGGCCGCCTGCTTGAACTACCTACCTGCCTAGGAGCTGTTCCTTGAACTGCCCGCCCTACGCAGCCCTGCTTGAATGAAAACCTGCCTAGGCACATGCCTTTTGACTGCCTGCCTTAGGCGTGACTTTGACTGCCTCTAACCTGCCTAGGCAGTCTTGCTTTGCTGCCATGCCTAGGCCAAAGATTGCTTGACTGCCTACCTGCCTAGGCAGCCTTGCCTTGAAGTGCCTGCCTAGGCAGATTGCTTAACTGCCTACCTGCCTAGGCAGCCCTGCTGAACTGCTTCCTAGGTAAGTCTGCTTGACGCCTGATAGAACAGCCTGCTTGACGCCAACCTGGCCTAGGCAGTTTCTGCTTGGACTGCACTAGCCTAGGCAGAATCTGCTTGACTGCCCTACCTGCCTAGGCAGCCTGCTTGAATTGCCTTGCCTAAGGCAGAATTGCTGACTAACCTACCTGCCCATAGGCCAGCAATGCTTGACTGCTGGCTTAGGCAAGCCGTGCTTGACTGCCAGCCTAGGAGGATTCTTGACGCCGTCTAAGCAGCAATGCTTTGACTGCCCTGCTTTAGGCATCCTACTTTGGCACTGCCTACCCTGCCCTAGGCAGCCTGCCTGACTGCTTCCCAGGTATCCTGCTTGACTGCCTGAATTCAGGCAGCCTGCCCTTGAATGCAACCTGCCTAGGCAGACTGCTTGACTGCCTGCCCCAGGCCAGCCTTGCTTGCACTGCCCTGCCCTAGGCAGACCTGCTTGAACTGCCTGCCTTGGCGACCTGCCTTGACTGCCTGCCCTAGTCAGACTGCTTTACTGCCTGCCTAGGCAGCCTGCTTGACTGCCTGCTTAGGCAGCCTGCTTGACTGCCTACCTGCCTAGGCAGCCTGCTTGACTGCCTGCTTAGGCAGCGTCTTTGACTGCCTGCCTAGGCAGCGTCCTTGACTGCCCTTCAAGGTAGCTGCATGACGCCTAACCTGCCTAGGCAAGCCTGCTAGACTGCCTTACCTGCCTAGGCACCTGCTTCATTGCATGCCTAGGCAGACTGCTTGACTGTCTGGAGGCACCATTGCCCCCCCCCCCCCCCCCCCCCCAAAATAAGCGTCCTTAGACTGCCTGCTAGGCAGCCTGCTTAACTGCCTATATGCCTAATCAGCCTGCTTGACTGCCAACCTGCCTAGGCAGCCTGCTTGACTGCCTGCCTAGGCAGCATGCTTGACTTCCTGCCTAGGCAGCCTGCTTGACTGCCTACCTGCCTAGGCAGCCTGCTTGACTACTTGCCTAGGCAGCCTGCTTGACTGCCTGCCTAGTCAGACTGCTTCACTGCATGCCTAGTCAGACTGCTTGACTGCCTACCTGCCTAGGCAGCCTGACTTGACTACTTGCCTGGCACTGCTTGACTGCCTGCCTAGTCCAGACTGCTTCACTGCATGCCTACGGCAGACTGCTGACTGGCCTTGCCTAATGCAGCGTCCATTGACTTCCCTGAGTAGGCAGCCTGCTTGACTGCTACGTGCCTAGGCAGGCCTGCCCCTTGACTGTCCGGCCTAGGCAGATTGCTTGACTGCCTACCTGCCTAGGCAGCCTGCTTGACTGCTGGATAGGCAGCCTGCTTGACTGCCAGCCTAGGCAGGATTCTTGACTGCCTGCCTAAGCAGCCTGCTTGACTGCCTGCTTAGGCAGAGCCTGCTTGACTGCCTACCTGCCTAATCGGCCTCCTTGACTGCCTGCCTAGGCAGCCTTCTTGACTGCCAACCTGCCTAGGCAGCTGCTTGACTGCTTTTGCCTAAGGCAGCCTGCTTTGACCTGCCGGCCTAGGCCGCCTTTTTGACTGCCTACCTGCCTAGGCAGCCTTCTTGACTGCCTACCTGCCTTGGCAGCCTTCTTGACTGCCTACCTGCATAAGCAGCCTGCTTGACTGCCTGCCTAGGCAGCCTGCTTGACTGCTTACCTGCCTAGGCAGCCTGCTTGACTGCCTGCCTAGGCAGCCTGCTTGACTGCCTGCCTAGGCAGCCTGCTTGACTGCCTGCCTAGGCAGACTGCTTGACTGCCCTGCCTAGCAGCCGGTCCTTGACCTGCCTGCCTGAAGGCAGCCCTGGCTTGACTGTCTGCCTAGGCAGCCTGCTTGACTGCCTTCTTGAGGCAGCCTACGTTGACAACCTGATTTAACACGTCCTGTGCTAGGCAGCACTGCTTGACTGGCCTGCCTAGGTAGTCTGCTTGACTGCCTGCCTAGGCAGCCCTGCTTGACTGCCAACCTGCCTAGGCAGCCTGCTTGATGCCTGCAATAGGCAGCCATGCTTGACTGCCTGCCCTAGGCAGACTGCTTGACTGCCTGCCAAAGGCAGACTGCTTGACTGCCTGCTTAATCATCCTATCTTGACTGCCTACCCTGCCTAGGCAGCCTGCCCTTTGGGAATCTGTTCCCTAGGCTAGTCTGCTTAGACTGGCCTGATTTAGGCACCGCTGCTGACTGCCACCTGCCATAGGCAGAAACTGCGTTGACTGCCCTGCCTAGGCAGCCTGCTTGACTGCCTGCCCTAGGCAGACTGCTTGACTGCCTGCCTAGGCAGACTGCTTGACTGCCTGCCTAGTCAGACTTCTTGACTGCCTGCCTAGGCAGCCTCCTTGACTGCCTGCCTAGGCAGACTGCTTGACTGCCTGCCTAGGCAGCCTGCTTGACTGCTAACCTGCCTAGGCAGCCTGCTTGACTGCCTACCTCCCTAGGCAACCTGCTTGACTGCCTGCCTATGCAGCGTCCTTGACTGCCTTTCTAGGCAGACTGCTTAACTGCCTATATGCCTAGGCAGCCTGCTTGACTGACCTACCTGCCTAGGCAGCCTGCTTGACTGCCTGCCTAGGCAGCCTGCTTGACTGCCTGCCTAGACAGCCTGCTTGACTGCCTGCCTAGGCAGCCTGCTTGACTGCCTGCCTAGGCAGCGTCTTTGACTGCCTGCCTGCCTACGGCAAGCTTTTTCCTTCAACTTGCCTGCCTAGGCAGAATCTGCTTGACTGCCTGACGGGGCAAGCCTGCCCTTGACTGCCTAACCTGCCAAGGCCAGCCCTGCATTGCTGCCTAACCTCCCTAGCCAACCTGCTTGACTGCCTGCCCTAATGATGCGTCCTTGACTGCCTTTTCTAGGCAGACCCTGCTTAACTGCTAATATGCCTCGGCAGCCTGTTGACTGCCTACCTGCCTAGGCGAGCCTGCTTGACCGTGCCTAGGCAGCCTGCTTGACTGCCTGCCTAGTCAGACTGCTTTACTGCCTGCCTAGGCAGAATCGCTTTGACTGCTGCCCTACGGGCTGTGCTGCTTGGAACTGCCGCTACCCTGCCTAGGCAGCTTTTTTCACTGCCTGCCTAGGCAGATGCTTGCACTGCCTGCCCTAGGCACGACTGACTGCCCTTGCTTAGGATCCTACTTGAACTGCCTACCTGCCTAAGGCAGCCTGCTTGACTGCCTGCCTAGGTAAGTCTGCTTGACTGCCTGCCTAGGCAGCCTGCTTTGACTGCCAACCTGCCTAGGCAGACTGCCGTCTTTGACTGCCTGCCTTGGCAGCCTGCTTGCCTGCTAACCTGAGGCAAGAACTGCCTTGACTGCCTGCCTAGGCAGACTGCTTGACTCCCTGCCTAGTACAGCACTTCTTGACTGCCTGACTAAGCAGACTGCTTGACTGCCTGCCTAGGCCGCCAGCTGCTTGATTGCCTACCTGCCTAGGCAGCGTGCTTGAACTGCCTGCCTAGGCACCCTGCTTGACTGGCCTCCCACTAGGCAGACTGTTTAAAAAAACTGCCTAATATGCAATAGGCCGAGCCTCGCTTGACTGCCTACCTGCCAGAGGCAGCCTGGCCTTGACTAGCCCTGCCCCTATGAAGCTGCTTGACTTGGGCCCTGCCTGCCAAGTCCCAGACTGCTTTACTCGCCTGCCTAGGCAGACCTGCTGTGACTGCCAGCTGGCAAACTGCTTGACTGCCAATCTGCCTCAGGCAGCCTGCCTCGCACGTCAATGCCAATGCAGACTGGCTTGACATCGCCTGCCTATGGCACGCGTCATTGGACCTTCCTGAGTAGGCGCCTGCAGAACTGCCTACCTGCCTAAGGCAGCCCTGCTTGATGTTACCTCCTAGGCATCCTGCTTTCTGGCAATGCCTGGCAGACTGCTGGAACTGCCTGCCTGTCTAGGCCAGACTGGCCCTAACTGCTATATGCTAATCAGCCTGCTTGACTGCCTATGCCTGCCTAGCAGCCTGCTTGAACTGCCTGCCTAGATGCCCTGCTTCGACTCCTCTGCCTAAGGCCGCCTGCTTGACTGCCCCTACCTGCCTAGGCAGCTGCTTCACTGCCTTGCCTAGATAGCCTGCTTGAACTGCTGCCTAGTCAGACTGCTTTTTATGCCTGCCTAGGCCAGACTGCTGTGACTGCTGCCTCTAGGTAACCCGTAGTGTGAAGAGGGCTTGCTTGACGCCTCCTGCCTAGGCAGCGTGCTTCACTGCCATGCCCTAGGCAACCTGCTTGACTGCCTGCCTATGCAGCGTCCTTGACTGCCTGAATAGGGCAGCCTGCTGAACTGCCTACCTGCCTAGGCACCTGCTTGACTGCCCTGCCTAGTCCAGGAGTGCTTGACTGCCTGGCCTAAGGCAGACTCTGCAGACTGGCCTGCCTAGGCCAGCCTGCTTTGACTGGCCTAACGCTGCCAAGGACATCCTGCTTCACTGCATGCTAGGCAGACTGCTTGACTGCCTGCCCTAGGCAGCGTCCTTGACTGCCTGTCTAGGCAGATGCTTAACTGCCTATAATCCTAGGCAGCCCTGCCTTGCAACTGCCAACCTGCCTAGCAGCCTGCCTTGAGCTGCCTGCCTAAGGCAGCCTGTATGACTGCACTGCCTAGGCAGCCTGCTTGACTGCCTACCCAGGCAGCCTTCTTTGACTGCCTGCCTAGGAAGCCTGCTTGAATGCCTGCCTAGGCAGAACGCTTGACTGCCCTACCTGCCTAGCTCAGCTTTCCCTTGTGCCCGCCCTAGGCAGCCCTGCTTGAATGCACCTGCCTAGGGCAGCCTGCCCTTTGACTGCCAACCTGCCTAGTCAGCCTTTCTTGACTTGCTGAATAGGCTAAGCCTGGCTTGGAACTACCTGCCCTAGGCAGAACTGCTTGATGCCTGCCCCTAGGCAGACTGGCTTGACTTGATCGCTAGGCATTCCTAATTGACTGCCTACCTCCTAGGCAGCCTGCTGGACTGCTTGATTAGGTCAGCCTGCTTGACTGCCTGTTAAAGGCAGCGTCCTGACTGACTGCCTGGCAGCCTGCTTGACTGCCTGCCCTAGGCAGACTGCTTTGAACGAACTGCCTTGGCAGACCTGCTCTAACTGCCTAGCCTAGTCAGACTTCTTGACTGGCCCTATCCCTAGGCAGTACTGCTTGACTGCCTAACCTGCCTAGGCAGCCTGCTTGACTGCCTGCCTAGGCAGCCTGCTTGACTGCCTGCCTAGGCAGCCTGCTTGACTGCTAACCTGCCTAGGCAGCCTGCTTGACTGCCTGCCTAGGCAGCCTGCTTGACTGCTTACCTGCCTAGGCAGCCTGCTTGAATGCCTGCCAAGGCAACCTGCCTTGACCTGCCTGCAACTGCAGCGTCCTTGACCTGCCTTTCTAAGGCGACTGCTTAACTGCCCTACGTAAGGCCTAGGCAGCTGCCTTGACTGTGCCTACCTGCCTAGTCAGCCTGCTTGACCTGCTGGCCTAGTCAGACTGGCTTTTAACTGCTGCCTAGGGCAGCTGCTTGAACTGCCTGCCTAGGCGCTGCCCATGCTTGAACTGCCTACCTGCCCTAGGCGCTTCATCACTGCCTCCTAGGCAGACTGCTTAACTGCCCTGCCTAGGCAGACTGACTTGACTGCCCTGCCTAGGCATGCCTGCTTGCACTGCCCAACCTGTCCTAGGCAGCCGCTGCTTGACTACCTGCCTAGGCACCTGCTTGACTACCCTGCTAGAGCAGCAAGCCTGCTTGACCTGCCGTGCCCTAGGCAGAGACTTCTTGACTGCCTGCCCCTATGCAGACTGCTTGACTGCCTGCTTAGGCATGCCTATCTGCTGACTGCCTCCTGGCTAGGCAACCGGCTTTGAGACTCGCCTGCCTTAGGCAAGCCTGCTTGACTGCCCTACCAGCCTAGGCAGCTTCCCTTGACTGCCCGCCATAGGCAGCCTGCTCGACTGCTTACCTGCCCTAGGCAGCCTGCTTGACTGCCTGCCTACGGCAGCCCTGCTCGACCTGCCAACCTCCTAGGCAGCCCTCACTGACTGCTCGCTGCCTAGACAGCCCTGCCTTGAACGCCTACCCTGCCCCAGGCAGCCTTCTTGACTGCCAAAATAAGCATAGGCACCCTGCTTGACTGCCTGCCTATGGAGCGTCCTTGACTGCCCAAAACTGCCTAGGCAGCCTGCCTTTGACTGCCTGCCTAGGCAGCCTGCCTTGACTGCCTGCTAAGGCACCTACTTACGCCTACCTGCCTAGGCAGCTGCTTTGACTGCCTGCCTATGTATGTCTTGCTTGCCGACTGCCATGCCTTGGTCAGACTTGCTTGACTGCCAACCTGCCTAGGCAGGCTTCTTTGACTGCCTGCCTAGGCAAGCTGCTTGGCTTGATTGCCTGCCCAGGCAGACTTCTCTTGACTGCCTGCCCTAGGCAGACTGCTTGCTGCCTGCCCTGGCTGCAGCGTCATTGACTCCTACCTAGGCAGTTTTCTTGACTGACTGCCTGGCAGCCTGCTTGACTGCCTGCCTAGTCAGACTGCTTTACTCTGCCTAGGCAGACTGCATGACTGCCTGCCTAGGCAGCCTGCTTGACTGCCTACCTGCCTAGGCATTCTGCTTCACTGCATGCCTAGACAGACGTGCTTTGACTGCCTGGCCTACTGCAAAGCGTCCTTGAAACTGGCCTGCTGGCAGACTGGCTTAACTGCCTACTATGCCTAGCAAAGCCTGCTTTGACTGCCAAGCTGCCTAGGCAGCCTGCTTGACTTGCCTACCTAAGCAGCCTTCTTGAACTGGCCTGCCTAGCAGCCTGCCTTGACTGCAAACCTGCCTAGGCAGCTTCTTTGACTGCCCGCCTAGGCAGCCTGCCTTCGCTGGCCTTACCTGCCTAGGCAGCTGGCTTTGAAACTGGGACTGCCAGGAGCTGCTTGACCTGCCTGCCTAGGCACCCTGCTTGACTGCCACCCTGCCCTGGCGCTTCCTTTACTGCCCCGCCTAGGCACAGCCTGCTTGAATGCACCTGCCTAGGCAGCCCGCTTGAACTGCCTGCCTAGGCAGCCTGCTTGACTGCACCTGCCTAGGCCCAGCACTGCTTGACCTGGCCTGCTAGGCAAGATTGCTTGACTGCCTTACCCTGCCTAGGCAGCAATGCCTGTGCTGCTTTGCCTAGGCAGCCTGCTTGAGCTGTCTGCCTAGGCCCCTGCTTGACTTGCAAACAGCTGCCTAGCCAGCATGCTTGAACTGCCTGCTAGGCAGCCTGTTTTGAGTGCCCTAACCTCTAGCAGCCTTCTTGATGCCGACCTGCCAGGCACCCTGTTTTGAAACTTGCTGCCCTAGGCCAGCCCTGCTTGACTGCCGGCCTAGGTAGCCTTCTTTGAACTGCCTACCTGGCTAGGCAGGCCTGCTTAGACTGGCCTACCTCGCCTAGGCCGCTTCTTTGACTGCCTACCCCTTGCCTAGGTAGCCTGCCTTGACTGCCTATACCTGCCTAGGCAAGCCCTTTTTGGACTTCCTCCTGGTTAGGCAGCCGTGCTTGACTTGCCTGCCTAGGTAAGCACTGCGTGACTGCCTTACCTGCCTTAGGCAGTCTTGCTTGACTGCCTGCCTAGTCCATCCTTCTTGACTGCGCTGCCCTAAGCAGCCTGCTTTGACTTCCTGCTTAGGGAGAGCCCAGCTTGACTGTTGCCTACCTGCCTAGGCAGCTTCCTTTGACTGGGCCTTGGCCTAGGCAAAAGAGTGCTTGACTGCAAGCACTGCCCCATGCTAAGGTGCCATGTCCTGCTGACTGCT
>JABUQX010075421.1:0-22500 GCA_015478945.1 Trachelipus rathkii
ATATTTTTAACGATATTATCCCAAAAAGGTAAGAAACATTAAACGTTATATTATCATCTACAAAACACTGCATTATTATTTACTGGTATATACTAGCAATTATGCTCTCAACTGCATTTTTTATTCAAATGAAAAAAATCTATATCGTTATATATTATTAACTTGTGAGCTAGGTAAAACTATGTGCTGGATACTTGATGATGATAAACGTAAATAAACTATATCTACTTAAATATAATGAGCTAAGGAAAGAGCTTCTAATACTCTTCTCAAAAGTTATTATATAATAAATTAATATATATACTCAGATAATTGAAACTAGTTATAACAATTACTCCTATAAAAAATCCTTAGTATTAGTTTATTCTCACATAGATTACCAGCTGTCTAACGTATTGTGGCCTAACTAATACTGATACCTTTATAATTAATATAATGTTGGTTAAATGCCTTCGCTTTATTTATAAAATGCTAATAGTCAATATTAAATATTTCTTAACAATATTCATAAAATCTAATTTTCTTATTCATGGAGACGATATAAAATAATAAAATAGTGAGAAAATGAAAAAGAGTTTAGGTAGGACAGGAATTCGACAAGAACTACAAGAATCTATCAACATGTGAATATAGGCCAAATTCGTGTGGATTAGGTGAATAGTACATAGTAAATAACTATAAATAAACATAAATACTGTACTTACATATGAACTATTTTATATATGAATAGAAATATTGTTCTTACATGAAACTAATCTGAAAAAAATACTGAATTTACATGCAAACTATTTTAAATATGAAATGAAATACTTACATAATTATGTGTCCAGTTTCCAACGCTTGGAATGGACTGAGAAAAATTAGGATAATTTTGAGAAATCTCAGATTGAATCGTAAATCCCTTTACATAATGTTTATGAAATTTGTAAACTTTTAGCAATATACAGAGATATATTAAAAAATTATAACTGTTCATTGGTAAAGAAATTAATGAATGAGATATATTAGTCAATTAATTTATTTAAATTTTAAGGTATTATGTTCACGATGTAAAAATGTTCATGACAATTTTTTTTATTCTGTTACTAGTATTTTAAGGGGCTGGACTTAGATCAATTCTAGACTCCGCCCAGTTTAAGAAACAATTTTAATAAACTTGCGACAGGACAGTAAACTAATATAAAATAATAGAGTCAAGCTTCGTTGTTTAATCAGTGTTAAAAATGAAACTGCTTTTATGACTTCATAATGAACTAGGCTCAATTAAGTCCAGACTACAACCAAACATAACATCATAAACTCGGAGGAAAACGTGTTGCATAACTACATGAGTCTCGTGTGTCGAAGTCGATATTTTCTTCTGAATATCAAAACAAAGGGCTCATGCATTACACCTAACGACCTGAGAATTCTTTGTCAGCCATGCAGAGGAAGAGAGTGAGGATTACTCAGATACTGAAAGATAATAGAGTTAAAGAGTGAGAGAGAGATGTTATATATTATATATATTTGTTTTAGTATTATAATATATACTTTTAACATTTGAGGAGCTATAATTCAATCTTTATTAGTATGGTATACTATCAACTCCTCTATTTAGCTCATACTATAAGCACTTATCACTTACTTTTAGACTCATTAGATTAAGACAATCAATAATATAGCTTTATATTATAAAGCATGGGATCTAAAATTAAGGTGCTTCCAAAATGATTACCATAAAGCTTTGGGTGAGCAATTTATTATTCAAAAATCATAGGGGAGTACATAGAGAGTAGCATCTTACACTCCAATAATATATGATTTTCTTTAAAAGATATTAATCACTTTATAGACGATAACTATCATCGAGTTATTGCTCACTAATCATTTCTATATAATTATCTCTTCAAAAGCTACCTTATTAATATAGATATATACTATATATATATATGATATATATGAAGTATATATAGTATCTCACATCTATAAATATCTGCTTTTATTATTCACTAATTATGAAAACTCACATAAAAACTAAACAAGAGGTTTATCCTAAAATCACAAGTAAGCCATAATTAGTAATTGGCACTTTATTAATATAATAATTAATATAATAGTAATAATATGTAAATTAATATAAAATATAATATATAATTAATTAAAATAAAATAATTAAATAAATAATAATATAAATTTCATTAATAATAATAATAACTATAAATAGATAAATAATTTTATAATATACTAATAAATATTATAATATAATAATACAATACTAATTATAAAATTAATAATATAATAATTATTAATAATTAAATATATAACATTATATAATATAAAATAATAATATAAATCTATATTAATATAATATTACATAATTAAATAATAATTTATGTTAAATATAATAATTATTAATATAATTAATTATAATAATATCAAATAATAATATAAGCATAATTATTATCATTTTTAAATCTGTATTGTATGTGCGTATAATATAAATACATATATCGTACTTATTTATTGAGGATCTATTTATTATTATTTCAGTGTGTCTAATCGTAAGTATATTAAGCGTAATGAATATTATTACAAACTATAGCTAATAATTATATTATTGTTTTATATACGTAATATATATCCGCTTAGTTATAGCGACTCTACTATCTCACGAGAAATTTTAGTTAGAGTACCAGTAAAAGTAATTTACCTCCCTAAGGTCAGCTTTTACAAAGTGACTTTTTTTTTTTTTTAGAAAATGTTTTAAATATTTCCAAAAATTACTTTTGCACAAATAGGCTATATTAAATATATAATATATTACACATAATAATAATTATTATATATAATATCTATATATATATTAATCTAATATATGGTATATATATATATCTACATATTATATATATTATTATAATCATATATAATTCATTATTATTATTATTATATATAATTGAAATATATATATATAATTACTATAGTTCTTAATAATATATCAGATGATATCTCATCAGCTATATATTTAGATAGTGCATGCATAAACCCGCCATATATAAATTAGTAAGCTAGCTGACGCCATAATTTGACGCTTATTTGCACCTCTTAATAATCGAATAAGTAAGTAATGGTGATTGAGTATCACGGTATATATGCAAAAGCGCCAATTTTTAGAATTATCACGTCATCAGTCCAATCATGCCATACATACATACATACCCATACTATTATTACATCAAATGCCGAATAAACTGCATCTCATGCATCATCCATTTTTATGAGATCCATCTCATCTAGCCCACTCAACTCATTCTGATATATCATTATACATCATCATCCAGTCATCCGTGATATTGTGTCCAGCTATCAGATTTAGGCTATTCTATATCATCCTGGCTGCATTAAGATTCGTCTGTCGTAATAGTTTATGTGAAATTTGGATTGGTAGGAGGAGGCTTTTCAATTTACGGTCAATTTTACTCGAGCTTGTTCATATTACTTAATGTTCCGAGTGCCTTTGGCGTAGTGTGCGCTCATGTCTTGGAATGCGTAATGTTCTAATAGAAGTTTAAGTTGGTTCAGCGTATAACTGTCTCCCAAGGACAGTTAAAGTAATCTGGATTTGCAGTATCTAATCACTCCATGACCATATTTCACTCATAATTGGTTTTTTACTCACCTTTGTGTTTTTCTCTCTCTGTGTTTGCTCTAAGATTTTTCGCTTTGTATATCTTTTTTTTATCACATATATACATATTCTTTAATACTACTAATTCTGGTAATGCTTATCGATATAAACTTTTTATTATATAAACGCTTAGGTGCTCTGTTAATATTACTTATAATGATCTCTCCTAAAGTCTCCATACAGGTAAATCGATCTTATATTTAATATTCCAGTACATATCGTATGTGATTTAATTTTAATTTATTCTCATGTGTATCTAGGCTAAACTGTTTTTGAGTATTGTGATTAACTTTATTTACCCAGTACTAATTGCTATGGAATTACTAATACTATATCTGAGTAGCATCGTAAAACTGATTATTACCGAAGTGCCTTAATAGTGTAACCAGTACTAATATATATATAAGATTACATACTCACTGAACATATTTTATAACAACAGTGGAGGGCGATATCACATACTTGCCCCTGCTTATATTCCCTCTCAACAGTATTGATATACAAATATATATATAGGTGATATATATTATATATATAATATTATATATACTATATACTATCTATATATATCTTATTATATATTAGAATATAATCATAAAATATTAAATTTATATCATATTATAAGTATATAAGTTATATGATAATATATTATCCAGATGTTATACACTACTACTAGTAATTATATAATTAATAGTATCTATATTAAATATATATATTATAATAGTATATATCTAAGTATGATAGTATATATTTAGGGTATTATAAATATAGATTACATGATCATTATAATTTAATAACTACCTATATTAGATATTTAGTAATATTAATATATAGTATAATACTATCATAGTGGGTTCATATATCGTAATTATAGTAAAGGCTCATTTAAAAATAGTAACCTATTCTCTGTACTCTTAGTTAAATGTTAACGAAATAAGAATTCACGACTTAACTTCACGGTAGGGGCAGACGCCGCACGTGAGTGCAAGGAAAGTGAATAACTAAAACAACAACTAACAATACATACCCAATATTTACGAGACGATGAGAGAAATATTTATTTAGAAATAGAATTTGTTTACCAATTTTGTTAATCAACTTTAATAAGTGATGACTGAGAAAATACATCGGTTTATCCTTCCTTCTACTAGAATATTTATTATTGCTTCTTCACATTTATGACAAATCGCGCTCCAAATCATAATCTTAATGTACATCTTTTGAGATTAAATTCTCACTTCATTAACACCATAAGATACTAATCTGAATAGTGGACTACTAGGATGACAAACAGCCGAAACATAAGAAAATCAGAGGTAGTCAGTGCCCTTACTTTGTCGATGGCCCGCGATAATATCCATCATAATTCAATTTTATCATATAGAAGCATTTTCTTGAGGAATCAACTAGCGCAAGTAATGTGCACTATCTTTCACTTTTCATCTAATTTAAGTAGAACCAACCAAATCAGAAATTATATATCATTAACTATTGTATATAGTAAAATATAAATTATATACTTAGTATATATTATTAAAATAACGTAGAAATAATAATCTATAATCTATAGTGATAACATATATCAAAGTCAATGAAATAGCTATAATAATATAGATTTTATAATCATAACACAATAATTATGTTATATAATACTAATAATCAATTTACAGATTAATAATAATTGTATAAATAATAATTATAACTTTATTATTCCCTCTAATTATAATTAAGACAAGATATATATAATTAGAATTAAATTTCTCAGTCCATATGGTATCTTCCCACCCTATTGAAGCTATAATCATAAAATTTATAGAAATAATAATAGATAATATATATATTATAATATACTATCCTAAAAATCAATAACTTAACTAACTTGTTACCGAATTTATGCAATAACTCTAGAATAAACATCTAAAGAACAATTCCAGCTTCTTCTAAACTTTTTAATCTATATATATTATTGATCCGCTGGCCTAGGCCGAGCTATAATTCAGGTCAAATTTCATCGAAAGACGTAAGTTCCAGAGATGAAATATAATATATTATTGCCATATGAAGTCGTTAACAATAGATGTATACAAAGATTGGTACTAATATATATTTAAGAGAAGGTAAGAAATCGAAAAAAAAAATTGTGATTACGTAGAGAGAGAGAAGAGGAAGAAACATTAGAGAGAGCTATGAGAGAGAGAGAGAGAGATTGACTTAGAGATGGACATTAAGAGAATGAGTTAGAAGAGGAGAGTCAAAAAGAGGAAGAAGTCGTATCGTAACTAAGAAGTACGTGAGAAGTAAGAGGAGACGCAAGTAAAAAGATGTTCAAAAAGTTGTAGTCCAGTATTTCAACTATGTATGTTATATCCTGATTCCGAGTAATTGATCATCAGTGAATGAATTAAGAGCATATAGTTGTCTCGGATAGAATATTATATGATTAAGAGTATGTTATGACTCCACCAGCCTCCATTGCACATGAGAAAATTTATCCACCGCTCTGGTGTATAAATTAGATTGTAATTATATTTGTTGTAAAAAGTCCGAAAGATAGCTTAGAAGTTCTTATTTAAAAATTAGCGTCCGTGAGCTCTTCCATTGTTCGTCCCAAAAAGTCTTCCACAAGTGATTTCAAATATCTTACTTGGGCCGCCTTATAGATCTATGTTGTGAAGAGCGAGCCGGAGTTTGAAGAGAAATTTTTATGTGCCCGGAAATAAAATAATAAAAATTCCTTACACAAGTACGGATGTTATACGGTGAGAATAAATTGTCACTAATATCTATGTCGCGTCTTATGTAAAACAGATTTAAATATTGGTATATTACACCTGTCAACCTTCGTAAATGTTAATGACTTCCACACATTTCTTCCCACTAGGTCACAGCTCTACTTTGGCCAGCTATTTCTTCATGAACAACAAGAAGTTAAAGTCTCTTCAATGCTGTAATTAAATCCAGTCACGCAGTTTTATCTTGTGTGAGTTTATGCATCTTGGCACTTGGATCGTTGATAACTGAAGCCTATATGTATCTTTCAAGCCTGAGGACTATTTTGAGTAATATAATAGTCGATGCAATCGATAACTGTTTGCTGATTTAACTGTGTAAATTCAAAGATGGTTGTCACATTGATCTTCAAATTCGGGTTTAATACCGAGCTAATATGCGACAATTCTCAGAGACTAGCAACAGTGTCTCAGATAAATAGATTACAGGACCCCAATTCAAAAGAATATTATAGATATCCATTGAAGAACGAAACATGGATATGCTCATTGTAAAACAAACCGCCGAAATCATCGTGAGTTTCTCATTATTCTTGACATCTTATAACCTGAGCGTTGATTAATATTTAAAAAATTTGTAGATTAGTTTTTGAATACTAAGCTCTAATAAAACAATTATCGAATTATTCACATTTTCTCATATTTCAAATAAATTATTCCAAGTTAAATTTTTAACAAATTTAGAATAATTGTATTTGATATCATATTCCATATCATACCAATAATTTATGGCAATACATCCATGACTCTGACTAACATGATGAAACCAAAGAGAAGGTAAGTTTTTGTGGCAGCTCAATTTCTCAATTACTGTTGGATTTTTTTTAACTTGTAGCTTAGTCTATTGCTCAAAGTTATCCTAATTGTAATAAACATTATATATTTGTTTATAGCACGGTATGTTCATAGTGTGTTGGAAATTAGTTTGTTCTCCGATGTGTATATATTGCCTATGAATGCTGTGATCTATGAGCGAAAATTAATTATATGAATTTAAAAATGTTTACTATAGAAATAAGGTCGTATGTTTACTAAATATTTCATTCACTTAAAGAATATTATCCTAAGAAAAAATCAATCATGAAGACGGTTGATAACCTTTAGAAAATTGAAAAGGGCGTGCAAAGCTAATAACAATGAACAAATTAGGTACGGTATATAAAATTTATATAATTAATTAATTATTATAATCAATTCAATATAATAATAATAAAATACCAATAAAATTATAAAATATATTAATAATAATATAAAATAATAATTATTAAATAATATATAATAATATATTATAATATAAATATAAAATATATAAATATAATAATAATAATTAATATAATAAATAATAATTTAATATTATAATAATTAATCAATTAAATTATAAATAATAATATATAATTATATATGAATAAATATAATATCTATATAAAATTAAATTAAATTAATTAAATAAAATAATAATATATAATTAAATATAATATAAAATAATAATAATTAAATTAATATATAAAAATAATTTAATATACTAATTATAATATTATATATTAATGATTAATTATAAATACTTAAATTAAAGTAATTAAATAATTTCTAATAAAATTTTAAGTGATATTTGAACCTAATCTCAATATATAGATGTGAATGGAATTATTTAGTTATCACATCTTGAAGTAAATCATTTCAATAATTAAATAATATAATATAATATAATACTATATATAATAATTGTAAATTAATGTAAATTAAATAATATATACTTAAATAATATTAAATATATGATAATTATATTTGTAATATAAATCATAGCATTATGTAATCTTTAAAAAAAATGATTGTAAATAAATACATAATTAAATTAATATACTTAAGATAATATATATTAATAATTAATAATTAATATTAATAATAATAATATAATAATAATTAATTAATTAATATAATAATTA
Organism: Trachelipus rathkii; assembly: GCA_015478945.1. Classification (NCBI taxonomy): domain Eukaryota; kingdom Metazoa; phylum Arthropoda; class Malacostraca; order Isopoda; family Trachelipodidae; genus Trachelipus; species Trachelipus rathkii. The sequence goes on from JABUQX010075421.1 coordinate 8,400, forward strand.
AATATTAATAAATTAATAATATATATATAATATAATATATTTTATAATAATTAAATTATATAATTTACCTAATAATAATTAAAATTATATTCTATTCTATATATATATATATAATATCTATATTATTATATTATATTATATATATATAATAATTAATAATTAAATTAAATTAATAATAAATTAAATATAATAAAAAAACAATAAAAAATTAATAATAATATATGTTTAGTTATCAATATATAATATAATTAAATAATAATAATAATATAATAATATAATAATAATTAATAATATATATAATAAATATATAATATAAATAAATAATAAATAATAATAATAATAATAATATTATAAATATAATTCTAAAAAATTTAATTTAATACATATATATATATAATATTATATAGTATAATTAAATAATTAATATAATTATAATATATAATTAATATAATTAAATAAATAATAATAAAATCAATAAATAAAATATATATCTTAAATAAAATAAAATACTAATTTATTAAATATATAATTCAGTTAATATACAAATAATAATATAAATTATAATAAATTAATTAAAATAATAATAATAATAATAATCATAATAATAAGTATAATAAATTAAATAATTATATAAATATATATAAATAATATAAAATAATAATATAATAATAATAATAATATTAAATATAATTATATATATTAATATGATAATATAATTATTCTATATATTAATTTATAAATAAATAATTTATAATTTAACATATAATAATTAATATATATATATAATTATCCAATTTATTAAATTAAATAATTAATAATTATATATATATTATAAATATTAAAATTAATTAATTAAAATAATAATGAATAATAATAATAATTAAATAATAATAATAATAATAATATAAATATAAATTAATATAATTAACATTAAATAAATTAATAATATAAATTAATAATATAAATAATAAAATTCATCTAAAATAATTAATATATAATATATTAAATAATCTTCTAAATCATAATAATGGGAAAACACAACCCCATCACGAGCCTGGACTCATAAAATATTTGGGTCTGACAACTATAACAAGATGGTAATAGGAATGAGAAACGAAGAATTAATAATGTTTAGTAAAAATAGATTGAAAGCTAGATGAGTCTACTACAGAATGAGAGGAGTGCTCTATCATTATAGGATAAGAGTGGAGGTACTAACCACAAACACGAAACTAATAGCCTGGAATAGTTCATCACTATTTATACAACGCAGAATATTATGAGATAAATAGCAATGATCACAACTTCATTTGAATGTTAACGAGGAGAAAATACAATTGAGTGGCGAAATGTAGCGTTCGAGGATAACTTCTCTTAGATACACGTTTATCATTGTATATTAACTTAAAAGTATAATAGAGAGATATAGAGGCAACCTCAACGTATCACGTGTACTGTCAGAGATTAAGATAGGGTTCAAATAAGTAGGTTTAAGATAAGTAGAGGACAGTTTTTATCAATATCTTTCAAGTCTTTAGAACTCTATACCTAATCCTAAAAATATAAAGGATACGGTATTGAGCCAAGTCCCATAATGTTGGGTGTAAAATACTAGTATACTATTATATATATAATATATATATTTATACCTATCAAGTAAGTAATTTAAGTATAGACTCCACTATTTAAATATTAAATATATTAATATGAAAGTATACTATTGCTCGGAAAGATAAGTATAATAAATTCTCCGTTTCATAATCTGATCAAGACTCCGAGTTTTTTTTTTAGGCCACCTTAGCAAGCGTTGTGGCGTGAAGGTATCGCAATGAAATAAATTTATATATATTGTCTTATTTTCAGATCCAAAGAATGTTTCTATATGTTTAATCAACAGGCTTGAGTGCGGGAGAGCCGACCGAAGAGGAGGTGAAACATGATTGGGTAGGATTTTTGTCACTCCTCGAGAAGAGAGAGAGAGTTGAGTAAGAGAGAGAGAGCTAAAGAGATATCAAGTATTGCAACAGAGAGAGAGTTAGAGATGATGAAGAGAGTAATGAAGATCTAGATATAGAGAGATAGATGATCAAGCAGTATTAGACTAGTATATTTATCAATGAGTATAAGAGATATGTATTGATACTGAAGATAATTAAAAAATATTTAGTAACTTATGTTCAAAGAGATTAATATAACCTATCACAATTACTTAATTCAAATAGAGTAGGAGTTACTGTGACAGCAACCCCTACACCGTATATATATATATATAGAAATATAATTTTACCCATACTTCCATAGTAATCTAGCAGAGAATAGAATATTAACTAAGTAAAATGACTGAATGCCGATGAATAAGCAATTCTAAGAATGAAGCGATAAAGAAAGGGAGGCAGATGAAAATGATCTAAGAATGGACGTAGAATGTTTAATGTACCATTGGCATAAGAATGAACAGTTAGCTTAGAATGAATGTTAATAAATATGAAGTAAGATAACTCGATTTATATAAGATAATTAGAAAAAGTAATAGAATAAATATATATACTATAAAATGTTGCGAGATTATAATAAACAATGACATTAAATTTCAATTAAGATACTAACCACAGTTAACACATAAATAAGAAGGAATTAGAGAAGATAAAGTCGCTCTATCCATGATCATCAGAAATACTAAAAGAAAACATATAAATAGCAAGAAGAGAAAGAGGGAAAACTACCTAATCAGAAAAGGACAGGGGAGTCCTATTAAGCATGAGTTAAGTGTGAACGCTAATAAGTCCATAATTAAGTATCTATAATAATCTCTAATCTCATGTCGGTATAACCAAACGAATTTTTATTATATATATTAATCATATTAATATATATATTATATAAAATTTTTAAGTGATTAACCAAGATAAATTTGACTACCAAAGTCACACTTATTCATCCATACTAACAATAATTATCATTACTGTATTTACTACGTATCAGTTATTAAATCGTATGTAAAAAAATATATCGAAAATATATTGTAGTATTAGAATGCTACGTAAATTTCATTAATATTGTTAAAGGATATTTTGATGTATATATTTTAAACTATTAAAAAATGAACTGTAAATATTGTTTAGAATTAAAGAAGTACCTAATATATGATTATTGTTATAATTATTATGTATATCTATCTATAAAAAAAATATGTTACATAGTTATGTATTTAATAACTATACTAACTCTATGCTCCATATATATATATATAAAATAGATAATTTATATCATATATTTACTTTACTACTAACATATTAACATTCTTAATATGAACTATATTTGCATTACTATTATCACAGGTCAAGCTAATACTGCAAATGTACTTTAAGCATTTAAATATAATAATTACGCACTAATTCACGCTTCTATATTGAATGAATAAAAATTATTATATATATTATTCTTTAACAAAAATATAAAGGGAGAATGAATATTGTAGTCCAAACGAATATTATATAAATTAATTTATTATTTTTAATTAAGAATATATGAAAAAGAAAAAATAGGTAGGTGAAGATAATTTAAACAATAATAATAATTCACCTTAATATATATATAATTATAGTATTATATTATTAATATTATTAATATCATTAATATATATATTATATATATATATAATATATATATATATATATAAAATATTAATATTATATATCTATAAATATATATCTATATATATTATTATGTATATATATAGTATATATTATATTATATATTATTAATATATATATAATATATATAATATATATTACATATATTAATTTATAACTATATAAATATAATATTATATATATCATATTATATATATTTATTATATTAATAATATATATATAATTAATATACTATATTAAATGCTACTATTATTACTATAACTATATATATTATATCATATATTATTATATATATATTGTATTAAATATATATTATATATAATTACATATATATCATTATTAATATATATTAAGGTGAAGAGAGTAGAGCAGATGAGTAAGAGAGATGAAGTAAAAGAGAGAGAGTATTAATGAAGAGAGAGATGAACGATGAAGAGCTAAGAGAGAGAGAGTATAATGAGAGTAAAGAGAGAGAATAATGAGGGTAAAGAGAGAATAATGAGAATAAAGAGAGAATCACTTTGGTCAATTTATCATCGCGTGTATTAAATAATATCTTTATATAAGCGTTACAGATTACGCTATAAATAATTAATAAAAAAATATTATATATTATATTTACTATATAAATCATTATCACCTTTAATATTATTAATTTATTTTGTATATAAAATATATTAATTTCTAAATAATTTTAATAAATACAATGTCATTAATATTTCATAAAGATCCGTCGCGGTCGTGTTAACACTCGGGAGAGGTCAGCACGGAGAGATGACGGGCGAGGCAGCTAACTCTCATTAACCACTGCAGCAAAACTACGTAATAATATTCATTACCTAAAACATTTTCTTAAAAAAATCATGATAAAAAAATGTTAATGACCAAACGACGATATTTTCCACATTAAGATAAGTTTAATTCTCCTTGCGCAAAACATTAATTTTTTCAAATAAAGGATATTGACTGGGGAATTTTGAAACGGTAAACTAGTGGGAACCGCCATCACAACACAGGGAATTTAAAATATGAAAGAAAATCTTAAAATTTTATTTTGGTAAATGGTTTGCCTATATTTAATCAAAAGCTATCCGTCTTCATGAGCCGAGAGGTTCTTTTACTCCCGACAAATATCATAATATATAGTAGTACATTATAAACGTATTATAAAATAATCAGATAAAATATATATTAAATTTCATCTCCACCTTTTGTGAGTATCTTAAATATTATATATTTAAGGCTACTAAGTATGTGGTGGACTTAGCTTTATACTTCACTCGATAAATATTGCGGTCAATCGATATAATATATTATACTACCATTTATATATATATATATATTTATTATACACTATAAATAAAATTATTAAAATATCCATATATAATTATAATATTTATAATATATACTCTATATATCTATATATCTTAATAAGTTCATATACTATAATTATATATGATTTATTATATATATAATATAGTATATTATATAATTATATAATTATATATAATATATAATTAGTATATAAATTAATATAATAGTAATATTAAATAATCATATATATATATATCTATATAATAATATATAATATATATATATATATTAATATATAAATTTAACAGAATTTTGAACAATATCACCACAACTCAAGGGCAGAGCCCTATTCATAAGGAGGAGGTCAGTTTTGCACCGCCTCAGAAGTCACACATAACTAATATTAAAATTAACTCCAGTAATGTAGTATAACAACACTAAGACGCAAGGCTTTGAAGTGTGGGGGAGATTATATTACAGCAGGAAATCACAGAAGAATTGGAAAGGTCTTTGTTCTCTACTCTATATATATTATATATTCTAATATGCTATTATTTACTCATATTGAGCATGTTAATGTCTTTTTTTCAGAAATGTTTGTTAGAAAAAGTGTGAGCAGTTAGCGATGTGTGTGACGCGATTTGGAGTGTGGATGTTGGGTGAGAGTGTGTGATGAATATGTACATCTCTCTCGCATAGAAGTGCATATGGATGGTGATACATAAATATACCTGTTTCTGTGTAAACCCTTAGCATCAAATATCATAAGGTATGGGAATGCAGGGGAACATACAAACCTTTAAAATTTTCGAATAATATAATAGAACACGATATATACATATTTACCTATTTCTTAGTTCATACATTTAAATTAATAACTCAATTAAATCTTTAAAAAAATGTTACACCCTTTATACACAACAGGAAATCATAAACATTTTTCGCTACGTGAAAATGCAGGGAACGGGGGCCTTGGAGGCCAAAGTTATCTTCTTACTTTCTGAACGGAGTCAAGGTGCTAAATTATATTATCGAACGAGGCACTAAAAGAAAAAGCACATTAACAGTGGGTATTCACTATTCATTTTATTTATTTATTTATTTATATATAACCAACCTGATTTTTTCACTTTTGAAAAATTGTTTTTAGTTGACTGTTGGACTTTAATGTTTTTTGTGTGCTGAATCCATATGACAGCTAGTTTGTTTCTTACACGGTAAAGGATTTTCACAAAACCGCGCAATGACGTCATTGACGGAAAACAGTAATACTCTTCAGTATGGTTTAATTTAAAAAGTGTTTTTAATTGAAGGAACATTAACCAATTCGGAAATGAATTGGATATAGGGTGAAAAAATGTATGTTGTTAACAATATATGAATGAAACTTACAATTTAATAGCAGGGCCGCAAATTTAAAAGTCGACCACTTACATCCAGGCTGCTATGGTAGCGTTATCGGCTGATTTTGATAAGCCTCTCTATTTCTGACCTTTTCTTTTTATACTGTTGCTACTTCAGATTTTCGAAGCAAAACCGAGCAGTAGTCCGCTTAAGCATACTAGTATCCAGCAACCTGGTACCCTCTCCTCTCCATTTCTTTACCATCTGTGGTGGGGGGCTCTCCTTGCTCTTCGTCTAACAGCTTTAGATTTTCTGGAAAGTAGTCCAAATGAGAAATGAAGAAAGTGCAGCTTAAGGCTCATCGAACACCCAAGTTCTCTCAAATTTTGTAGCAGTATGTTTCGACGATGTGTCATTGAATTTGAGCTTTATTTGTTTCAAGAAACTTACTTAACTACTTCCTTTAGAATGACAGTCATCGCAACTTTTTCTTTAACATCTATTTCCATTTTCATTTCAAACTGTGGGTCTTTCATTAGTTTTCGAATATCAGGACGACAAATAGCTCCCTCTTTATTTTTTGCAATCGGGATAATCCAGAGATTTGTCTTAGGTTATTTGAACATTCCCTTCCTTAGAGAGAGCTTTTTGGTAACTGCTTTCATTATGCCAAGTTGCATTGTGAATGTGATGGCAGGAGTACTTCTTTTTAGGTCGAAGGTTTTTTTCATGACCGTTCTTTCATTCCAATGTTCGAAACCCAGATCTCCTCTTCCACTCCTTTTGTATCCATGCTGGGGCTTTGTGTTCGAATGTCCCACTCCACAAGAAAAAAGGGTATTTGGGTGTACCGCCTTGCTGTCCTAGAAGCATGGAAATCACTTTCAAATCTTCACATATAGTCCACATGGTCCTTGTATTTTACTTTGACAAAATCATACTCAGATTCTCGTAAGTTCTTTCAAAAATAAACAGATGCACGGTACTCGCGAAGGCAATTATTGCCATTATCTGAAGGAGACACTTTAGACTTTGTTTGGAAGCGGAACGTGGCTCGATTTAGAGGATGGATACAATCAATAAACACCTCCACTACCTGTTCATCATGAGTTTACATTGAAATACTTAAAGCGCCAGTGATAATATTGCCAGGAATATTAGTAGTCATGCTTCTTGAAGAAAAGTATTGAAGAAATCTCGTTTCTCTTTTTCTATGACACTGAAAAATGATGTCCATGGTTGCGCTAATAAAAAATTTTTATTTTCCTTTTAATCTTTGAGCCTAACAATTCGGCTGACTCCTTCGGTAGATCTACATCCACAAGATCATTTAATTCTGGCTGTGTAACCAATTGAGGTTCGTTGTTATAACCACTAAACTCTTCACCAGAACTGCTCCCTTCAGTGTTAGTATCAAAAGATGTCGTAAAATCTTCTAACGAACTTGGTGGAGTTGGTACAGGGACATCAGCTAGGATCATGACGCAGGACGCATTGCGGATGGAAGATTTGGACGAAATTACTTTGTTTGTTTTATCACAAGTTATAACTGCCGCAACATTGGTGCGATAGCAAATATATATACTATATATATAGTTATATATATATTGTATATATATATATCGGTATACGTATAGTATATTATTAGTGATATTATAATTATATATATATATATATATATATATATATAAGTAATTATATAGTATAATATCTTCTATATATTATAAATTTTATATATAATATTATATATTGTTTCTATATATATTATAGTACTAATATATATATAGTATATAGTATATATTATATAGTATATATAATATTCTAATATATATTATATATATTATAATATATTATATCTATGACAGTTCTGACCTTCTTGTTATATTTGTGGGTAACATTTACTACCAAACAGTGTAAACACAGCCTTGTAAATGCAGCAAGAGAAATAACTAAAAAAGAATGATTACACGTGATTTGTGAAAAAACTTTACGTGATGGAGGGGAATGGATGTTATTTTCGAATTCAGCACACAAAAACATGGAAAATAAAATATTTCATAGAAAAATTTTTTCCATTGCAGGCCTGTGTTAATTAACATAAATAATTATTTATAAAAATTATTTGAGTTTCATTCCTACAGTTTCTCTTTTAGCATATCCCACTGGTTTTATGGGTAATCTTAGTATTTCCATTCAATATCAGATATTGAATTTAAATATATGATATATTTTACCGAAATGTGCATTAGAACAAGTAAATGTTTTATTTTAATTATTTTTTTTTTTAAATTAAACGAGTGTTTTGTTAGATTCTTAGAAAAAAAAAAACACTTGTAAAAAAAATTAAATTCAACGAATATATTGTATAGCGTCTTGAAATTTGCTCTTTGTATTTTTGGGAGGTACGAGCCGTTACAATTTATTAATTGATTAAAATAGGGTTATTCAATGGCGTTGATGCTTTAAACCTTTTTTTGTTTAAATTTTATCATAATTCTTTCCAAATTTTATACAATGTATGTCTTCTTCAGATTGACCTAGTTTTCACCAAAAAAAATAAGAGATTTTTATCATAACTGCAAAATTTGAAGAATATCGTTATTTCTATAATATACTCGTCTAAAGCACGAGTGCAACGAGTTGTGGAGCTCGCCTCTGATATATTATCTAGTATATAATATATTATTATATTATATATATATCTATATATATAATATATAGTATATTATATATAATAAGTATAAATATATATATTAATTTTTAAAAATGAAGTGCCTCCCATGTTTTCGGTTCCACGAGCCGCCACTGATATATTACTATATATATATATTATATATATATTATAATATATGTATATATATATTATATATAATATATATAAATATTATATATATATATATATTATATATCTATATTATATTATATATATATATATAGATAGTATATATATATTACTATATACTTATATATCATATATACTATATTATATATTATCTATATGAGTATATTGTATATATATATATATATGAATATATATAATAGTATGTATAATATTATTATATATATTATATATATTATATATAATTATTATATTATAGTTATATCTTATATATAAATATTATAGTATATATATATATATATATAGTATATATTTATATTATATATATATATAAATTATATATATATAATCTATATATTATATATTATTTATTTATTATATAATATATATATATAATATAGGTTATATATATATATATATATATATATATTATATGTCATATATATATTATTATATATATATCATAATTTATTATATATATAATTAAATTATATAATATTATATATATATATATATATTATATATATATTAATATATATATATAATTTAATTTTATATATATATATATATTATATATAATATATTATTATCAGTATATATATATAGAGTTGAAACATTTTATAATATATATATATATATATAATATATATAAATGAAAATTATTCACATTGTTTTTTAATTTTTTCCTGTTTTTTTTTTTTTTTCTTTTACTTTTATTCTACTTTTTTCTTTTCATTTATTCTTTTCTTCTTTCTCTTTTCTTTTTTATTCTTCTTTATTTATTTTTCTTTAACTTTTATTCTTTATCTATTCCTTTTCTTATTTTCTCCTTTTTTAGTTTCAATCTTATCCATCCAAACTGCAACAAATAAAAAAATTTCAATGTTAATTTTGAAGACGTAGATCACTTTAGAGAGAGAGAGAGAGAGAGAGAGGAGAGAGAGAGAGAGAGAGAGGAGGAGAGAGGAGAGAGAGAGAAGAAACTGGAAAAATAGGATGTTAGCAGTTAAGTCTGGGGGTCAGAAAATTTGGACAGATTAAAGGATGAATGCTATTTACAAGTGTGAATAAAGATTTTATTTTTCACAATTGAATATATCTAAATTGTTCTTTAGGAATATCAAAACTCAACATTTCAAAGTTACATAACTTCACAGTGATATGCAATTAAGTAATGAGCATATAGTATTATTTTATATATATATATATAATAATATATAATATAGATTTATATATATATACTATAATATATATTATATATATATATTATAGTATATATATATATATAATATATTATATATATCTATATATATATTATATATATATATATATATATAGTATATTTATATATATATATATATATATATAATATATTAGTATATATATATATATATATATATATCTATATATATTATATTATATTATATATTATATATTATTATCTTATTTATTTATTTATTGCTAGTATACTATATTAATAATATATAGTGGTAAATATATTAATATATAATTATATATAATATATTATATATATATATTTATTAATATATATTTTATATATATATATATTTACTCGATCTTGATGTTTGAATGAAAGTTCCTCTTTTGTGGGAGTTGGCAAGGTAGTCCGCTTTATTCACCACGTTGCAACACAACTCGCTTTTCCTGGCTGTTTGTGGCAAGAATACATATGGCTTGAAGATTAGCAAAAGCAGCGGACCTTTCTCTTAACTGATGCACGCATTTAGCTTTAATAATTAGCCCGATGAGCATTGGACAGTGGTTATATATTCAGCTTTTGGATACACTTTAGATCTGACTGGTAGCCTATGAACACCAGAGAGGCCTCATAACTTATGTCCACAATCATAATGTGGGTGATATTAATTTATCCTTGTGGTCATTTGATCACCCAACCTTTTCTAATCTCTTAGAAAGACAAGTAGTAGTGTTTCCAGCGTTCATGCTATCATGCGTACAGGTCTCAAGATTCTTGGGTTGGTTTTCCTAACAATGTATCTAAGATGACAACCATTCACTCATCACATCTTCTTTTGGAAAGATAGAAAATCAGACTTCATGAAATTTTCTACTATCTGCTCATGGACAGTATTCAAGAGATGTTTAGAGTTCAATTCTTTATTGTTGTCAAAAGTTACTTGATAACAGTGGCCTTCTTTTAGATGAACCTAATGAATTATCTAGTTCTGCACTGAAGTTCACCAGCCCTCTGAAGACACCTGGAGTAGTTGAAGATTCAAAGAATTCTCCTGTTCAGCTCAAGGTATCGTAAATCAATTCTGAAGATATTAAATTGAAGCCATTCTAGCAGTCCATTTGAAGTTAGAATGCATTCAGAACCTAAGAGTCGCATGAGATGCTTCCAAAGTGTAGATTCAGATTTTCATCGCTGATCTGTGGTGGAAGTAGATGGTGTACCAAAACGTGCTATCCAATGAAAAAAATACTATTGTTTTGGTAGATGTATCGTTCAAAGTTATTGCTTCAATCTATTTGGTGAAACTATCACACAATCAATAATATGCGAGAAAACGTTGGAGAGAGGTAAAAGGCCTCTAGATTAATGTGCACTTTGTCGAATCTTAGATAAGGCGAAAAAATTCTTCCTTTGGAGCCTTTGTATACCTATGAATTTTTTAACATTGGCAAGAGTTCAAGAGCATACGGCGGAATTAATTAATGGCCAAATAAACCTCTGGGCAATAAGTTTTTGTTTAGCCAGAATGCCTGGATAAGGTGAATAATGAATAATATTGACGACAAAAAAAGCGAAATTTAATAGGAACTAAAGAACGGGGACTTTCCATTGATATGCCGCATAGTAGCTTCTTGTTTGAACCAGGCAAATAATTTTTTCAAATTTTTTGTGAGGAGTCGACTCTCATAGATTCACAATTAGTAGTTTGTCCAATCGTTATCTCGTTGTAGTCAACCTTAGGTAATGAGCTAATTCCGCTTATTGAGATCCAGGAATGTGCATCTACAGTACAATTCTCAGTTCCACTAAGATATTTGATATTCGTTGTAAACTGAGAGATGAATTCAAGATGACATGACACTCATTCTAGTGACTTTCACGTTTTGGTCCCATTCCATGCACGATAGGTCTATGATGAATGAGAACAATACAAAAGCGTCTTTCAATAAAAAGAAACCTGAAATTTTTAACAAACAAATATATTGTCAAAGGTTCTCTATCAAAATCACTATAACGAGATTCTGTTGGCTGCAACCTCTTCAAGAAAAAGCTAGTGGAACCAAGTTTTAAATGATTTTTTTTAGAACAGCCTCAATGGCAAAGTCAGATGTGTCGACCTGTTTCTGGTAGATACTGGAGTTTGTGTGTGAACTAATAGCATAGTATTTTCACACTGAATCTTTAATCATAATGAATAATTCCTTAGTTTCCTCTAACTACACTATTTTCGTTGATAGACCTTTTTACTTCTGACGATAGAGGTTTAATGAAAGAATGGTTTGCGCTACACTCCTAATAAATCGATGGTAGATATTCCTAATACCAAGGAAACCCTAATATTCATCCTGTGTTTCTGGATGTTGGTAATTAAAAATAACTGAAATTTTACTCTCTAAATGTCGTATACCATCGTTAGAAACTTTGTTCTAGGAAAATGAGGATAGATTTGCAAAAGACACTTCTCCCAATATAAATTCGAATACCATTTTCATTCAACATTGAGAGCACAACTCGAAGATGACCTCGATGTTTTACTTCTTCTTTACTGGCAATGAGGAAATTGTCAAAGAATGCCTAGCATAAGTGTAGTTCTGTTAGAACGTTATCAATGAATTTTGAAAAGTCTGAGCTGCACTGTGAAAAACGAAAGGTATCCTTAAATGCTCTAACAGACTAATAGAAATGATTGTCAACGCCTTTGGAATGCCTTCTGCTGATCCAGGAATCTGATGAATAACTCTTATCAGACCTGATTTTGAAATACTTTTCAGCAATGTAGATTCATTGTGAAATCTTGAAGGTGAAAGACCGGATAACGAACTGGCACAGTGATCGCAATAAGTGTCCTGAAATCTTTACAAAATTTCCAGTCGCCTGGGATTGCTTTAGGAGCAAAATGAAGAGGTGTTGTCCAGGTCTGGCATATGTTCAAACTGGAACTATCGTCAAGTAACATTTTATTCTTTACGTTCAACAACAGGTTAAATTCCTTCAGAAAATCTGCTTCTATGATAGGCTATGACACATCAGCGAAGACGAAAACCCATCTGAATAATCATCTTAGACCTAAGTTTAGTGTATAAGACCGCTCACCATAGGTATCAATTTTCGTGCCATTTGCGGCTTGTAAAATTTTCAAAACCCTATGACGAGATCAATCAAGGAAAAGACTTAATTTTGATTCCGTATCAATCAGGTATAATAATTTTTTTTTATAAAAATTGAAAATGCGAAGAAAGCGACTTTATTCGAACTTAGATTCCATGCTGTCATCCACAATCGGATTCGGCGTTTCTCGTGAAGGAACAATCGATCATGATATAAACACAAGTTAAATTATCGTGATTTAGACTCTCTTGCTTTTAAATGCTAGGGTTTGATAAAGATATAGTAAATCTTTGAAATGCATCTGTCGTTTCCTCGATCTTATTCTCCAAACGTGAAACATTATCGTTTTGACAATGCTGATCAGACTGAATCGATTAACGTACGTGGTTCTAACTTTAAAAATTTCAGTTAGTTTTTTAAATGACAACTCTTTGTCACAAGATGTTAAAATGATCTGTAAACAGATGATTTTTAAGGAAAGAGTTATTAAACAATAGTTTTTTCTTCTTCTTTATCAAATAATCAAAAGAAACTCCATCATGTATTGTAACATCTTCGATATTAAGCGATCACATAAAATCTCATTAGCCAATAACTGATAAACTAGCAACAGCTGTTTCTTAT
>JABUQX010075421.1:27500-30000 GCA_015478945.1 Trachelipus rathkii
ACTTTCCTATATCTTTCGACGGTACTCTCGTCTCTCCTGTTTGACAATATAAAAAATCCTTGCCTTAACATAAACAAAAAAATGTCTGGAAATTCACACCACAACGGTTTCTAGGCGCGGCCTTCAAAGAAACTGGAGAGTTCTGTTAGACTACGAGGACTTTTTTTCTCTTACTCAGTTACTCCACTAACAAGGGTTCATCCGCCCTTGTATGGAGGACTATTCTCATATCTGGGGGGCTCTGGTTTCACCGGCTTTTGGGACAGGGTCGAGTCAAAAGCCAAAAGGCTAATAAACTTGTCCTGTACTTTCCAGTTCACATGACCCTCTATCTTGCGGCGCGATAGTTGGTGCTTTATCTCTTTTTCTTATAGGCTACACAGCGCAGGTGTGCTCGAGGGAACTTACCACTCACGTACCACCACCTTATACGACGCCCTTCGTAGCACAAAGGGGCTGATTCTGGCGCACGAGTTTTGTGTGGATCTTGTAACTCCAGGCAGTTCGCTGCTGGGCTTCCTTCCTTTCCTAGCCACCTCTGTCTGTGGAATTCTCTTCCATTCTTTCAGTGTTCCTACTGAATTTAATCTTCCTCACTTAAAGCTTGCGTCTGTGAGTCTCAATCTGCCGTAATTCTCGCTAGCGGAAGGAAACTTTGGTGATGCAACACCCCCTCCCTGAATAGGGCTCTGCCCGTGACGTAGGTCGGTGACAACAAATAAATATATATATTATATAATATATATAATATATAATATATTATATACATTTATATTATATATATATATATAAATATATATATACTATATAATATATATATATATATATATATCACACTAATTATAAAAATCATCTTAAACAAACAAATTCTTCACAGATTGATTAACAAGTTAAACAACTCGAAAGACTGAAGGCTTAACACTGTCAAAACCACAAAAACTCACAAGCAAAATTCCAAACCAAAATCCAATTAACCAAAATGTCAAACAAAATATCCAATTTAAACAAAATATCCAAACAAAATCCAAAATATCCAAAATATCCAAACGAAATATCCAATTTTTATCTCAAGCACTTAGGAACTAATGTCATAGAAACCGTAAATCAAATATTCAACACATCTTGGGGAAAAGATCCCACCTTTCTGGAAACACGCACATACATCCCCATATTTAAAAATCTAACACACCCAAACACAGCTTCATATTTGACTATAATTATTGATCTCCACAGAAGTTAATCCTCTATATATATTATAATATATATATATATATATTTAATAATATATATATATATATATATATATTATATATACTATATATATATATATCATATATATATACTATATAGTATAATATATATATTACATTATATATATATATATATATATATATATATACTATATATATCAGCATCTATTCTAAAATGTCATCTATTAAAATCAACACTATATGCAGGGACCAACAATCAGAACCCAAAGCTCATCTATAAATACCTATTCCGAAAAAAGGAAGCGATCTTGTATCCTTCAAACTATCCACTTATAGATCTCATTTGTATTCTAATCTAAAGATAACTTATGAAACACTTTCTCAACTCTCACTTCTTAGATAAATCTCGGATTCCATATCCCTTCTTTCCGGATCGCCCAGTACGGACTTTACGGCGACATCAGGTCTATGGCGATATACTTTCTACTAACCGAATTTATTGTTTTACGCCTCTTAGGAACTACGATGAGACTTGCGTGGTGGCGCTGACATATCCAAAGCATTTGACCGGGTATGACACGCGTCACTTCTCTAAGCTTCCCTCCTTTGGGTTCCTCCTTCTCTTTTCTAGCTTTCAAATTGACTCAATACCGGGCTATTGTTTTGTAGGGAGACTTTTTCCTTTTCTGTACAATGGTGGTGTTCTTCAGGATCTGTTCTTATCTCCTACTTTATTCCTATTTTTCATTAATGATCTTCTCACCTGCACATCTGACTCTATCCACTCATATGCCGATGATCGACCCTTCATTCTTCAAACTAATCAATTTTGCTCCACTCTATTTTACTTCATAGAATTGCTTATATCGTCTTAAATTTCTAGATATCTATTCTGCTGACCTGGATAGAATTTGTCCGTGTGGAGTCGTCTCAACCTTGTGAAATTTCCACTCTTTAAAAAAAACCCAAACTTCTACACAATCTCCATCTTCTAGACAACTAACTTTCCTATCTATTTCGACTGTTCTCTCTCCTGTTGACAATATAAACATCCCTGGCCTTAACATAAACAAAAAATGTCTTGGAAACCTCACATCACAACAGTTGCTTTTTTTACAGTTAACACCACCACTCACGGTGCAGACCCCTAATCTAGAAAGGGGGTGTGCTTCAATTTGTAAAGTCTGCAGAAAAGACCCCCGGAGCCAGCAGAGAATAGCCATCAAACTCCACACGAACGACAGTGAGACGGAACCTGGGTCTACTCTCGCTTAGTTGGTGCGGAGTGC
>JABUQX010075421.1:37500-40000 GCA_015478945.1 Trachelipus rathkii
AACATGATCCGATTCCTCAAAAGTGACTTTTTATGCAAATGCCAAAAACATTGCAACACTCAATTACATCTGCTTTCCAGATTTTGCTTTTTTTAATTTCATTTTGTACATTAAAAAGGGTATAGCTTAAAGTGTTTTCAGAAGTAAATGTTAGTAATATCAAATTGAAACTGAATGAATAGGAGAAAAAGGAAGAGCAAAGGAAAGTACAAAATGAGAAAAAATAATGTCCAATTGCATTTTATTATTCCAAGTTGAGTTATAAAAGGAAGTATTATAAAGGAAGAAATGATAAATATTGAATTATCTTCTACATTATCAGATTTAAGTGGTAATGTTACGATAAGGGGGTTTTAAAGAGTCAGGAAAAATCTTCCTACATTCAGATAAAACTTGTGACAGAAACTGCCGTTGTTCTTCGTCTTCCGTCAAACAAGAATTGAAGTCCTGAATTAATTTTACCCCCCCCCCCTTTAGCTGTGTCATTGGCAACATTAAAACCGTTTACTATTTTCTTAACTTTGAAATAATGTTGATTTTCACACCTTACATCAGAATCAGTAGTTAAAAATTCTGTATCAATTTCAAATCTCTTAAAAATATTTAAAGTTCGAGGAAAAGCAAAATAATCATCTTTGTCCAATAAATAATCCACTTGATTTACTGAGTGTTGCTTTTATATCCCTATCATCATCACAAGCACCACCATTTTCTTTTTCGGAAGCTAATTTTAGAGCCCTGCTTTTTATTGACATTTCTTAACAAACTATCATCGAAAGGTGAAAATACAACTTGCTCCGAGTTAAGATACCATAGATGGTTTATCATTTTAGACAGTGACTTGTCTGCAACCTCTTTATCAATTTTCTTGTAGTTAACAAACGATTTTAATAATTGTAGGTCTTATTTGGGGGTCAAATCGCCGAAGTGGGTTTGGGGGAGTTGAACCATGCTTTTTACATAAATATTGATTATTACTAAACAAATGTCTTCAATACCATTTTTCTCTAAATCTGTTAATGAAAATTGATCCCTGAAAAGATATATTTTGAAAGAATAAATTGCCTTTGCCATCTCCTCTTTAAAAAAAAAAATGTTTTTTGGAGGAAGAATCCTAAAAAAATTTAAAAAGTTGGATATTTTCTTTATAATCACCCCTGGGCTGTTTAATTTTTAATTATTTGATAAAAAAGTTGAAATTACATATTTTATATTCTAATATTTTCATCATCAATACCAATTTTTTATTTTGTCTTGAATATTTTACACCACCCAATATGAAATTTTTTTAAAATATCTGGCTGAGAGCCAGTGGTTGTGTCCATTTTGCAATCAAATACTGCTTTTAGAATAACTTTTAAATTATGGTTTGCAACAAAAAACTAAATACAGAAGGTTTTTCTCTAATAATTGCTCTAGCAAAACGCAGGTTACCCTGAAGCGACCAGTATTTAACTATTTACTGTAATGGTATCAAAACACATTGCCTGGATTTTCCCATCTTGCCCCCCACTGTTCAACTGCTGAAAATACAGCTTTTGCCTGAGTAATTCCCATACTATTTTCAAGCTGAGGAACTCCTATCAACTGTTCTTCATCCCCACAACTAATCAAAACCGCTACCCTCTCTACATTTTCTTTACTCAAAATATCTGGAAGCAATTTCCCATTCAGTGCACAGCATCTCCCTCTAAATCCGAATTCTTGAATCTATTTTTGATAAGTTCAGTCCTTCGTTTTCGGAATTGCTGCCTGCGGAGTCGTATTACACTTCTACTTACAATTAAATTCAGTGTGTCAAGACCTAACACATCTGCAATAACTGATATTATTCGAAATGCGTCTCTATCAGGAATATTACACCTATCTAACAATAAAGATAATTTTTCACTAACAACCTCTTCAACTTCTTCGAGAGTACTTCCTCTTCGTTTATTTTCTGGCCATACTTTCTCTAGTCTGAAAAGCTATTCTTCGTTTCCATATCTTCTTCCGTCGGCTCCTCTTCCTCTGATGTATTGCTTAGTGAAGATTCAAGTTCTACATCTTCATGTAAAATAAACCATTAAGCACTCACAGATAATGGCATCAAGTCAACGCATCTTGGTGAGCAACGTCAAATAGGTCATCTAGAATTGACTTGAAAGCTTCTACTTTTTGATTTTGAGCTGTGCTTGCAGATCTGGTGGCGCTTTTTCTACATTTTCACAACTCTCCATACAGTTTTTCAAGCTTTGCAACACAATCTCTAAAGTGTTTGATTGGTATCTTAGCTTTCTCCCCCAAAATTAGAGCTTCCTGTATTGTAAATATTGCAGCTAGTTTCTCATTAATTAAATTTCACTTCGGCATATTATAAAGTAAACTGCGTAAAACTTGACAATTAGATGGCAATTTACTGCCAGTGATTTGATAAGACATATGTCCAATTAATTTTTTTTTTGTCTTTCTTCCATGAACTCATGCTCGTTGATGCTGTAGAAGACAAAGGTGAGAGTGA
>JABUQX010075422.1:0-25345 GCA_015478945.1 Trachelipus rathkii
GGCAATAGAAAGAGAGATTATATATATATAATTATGATATTATATATATATAGTAATACTATATGTATATATATCTATATATATTTATTATTTATATATATACTATACTATATATAGTATATATATATAGTATATACACTCACATAGATAAATTTTCAATATTTAACGATACAATTTGATCGTTATTTATAGTGGTAATTATATATTATATATATATATATATATATATATATATATATATTATATATAATATATATATATATATAATATATATATATATACGTAT
Source organism: Trachelipus rathkii (assembly GCA_015478945.1). Lineage (NCBI taxonomy): Eukaryota > Metazoa > Arthropoda > Malacostraca > Isopoda > Trachelipodidae > Trachelipus > Trachelipus rathkii. Next base: position 287 of record JABUQX010075422.1, read on the forward strand.
ATACTTATATATATAGTATATATAAATATATATATATATATACTATATGATACCTAATATATATACTATATATATAAATATAATATATATATATATATATATATATATATATATATATGATATATATCTATATATTATATATATATATATATAATATAGTATAAATATATATATATCATGGGGCTTATATATATATATATATATATATTATATATATATATATATATATAATATTTAAATATATATATTATATATGTACATAGTAAGGAGAAGATACAGAGCATATGAGGATAGGTTGGACGTAAACACAGAATCGAGTGTGAAAGGTACAGATAATGCTTTCCAGAGGAGTGGAAGGATCACATCTAAGAGACGGATGCAAACCAAATAATATTTATTCGACAAGGGCGTCAAACCCGTGTTTTGGTCCAGCCTAGACAGCTTTGTTTCATTAAGATTGTATTTATCTTGTGTTGTTTCATAAGCAAAAAAAAAAAAAACAACACTATATAGAAAAACCAGATACAGGAAACATATAATGGAATAAAATCATATAACTGCAGGAGGGAAAGTGTGACTACGTCGTAAGGGTAGGGTGTAATGCTCACAGCATAAAGTCTAGTCGCAGAGCGCAATGCATCCTCCCAAACCTAGATCCCCAATAAGTGAAGCTTCGAATTGGCCTCGGGAGAGCCCGCCGTGCACTAAGAGCCAGATCTCTTCAAGAACCACATATTCACCCAAGTGAATCCCAAGATTAAACATCACGACAGGACAGTCTTCTCAGTAGCTAACACCGCAAGGCCAGAGCTCGCTACAATAGGGCGTAACGTTCAAAAGCAAACAAGGAAGCGGTTTTTACGCCTGTACTTTTAATTCGCGTGGAGAAAGTAGATGGGATGGACCATGAGCAAAAGAACATAAGCCGGGGATACTCGTAATAAGAGGTTGAAGGTATGTAAGCATAGTACAACTAGGCAAATAAAAATGGAAGCAGGAAAGACATGAAAATCAAAAATGTAAAAGTGAAAAGAGGGATTTTTTAATATGCAGACATTCATTAGAACTATCTGAATATCGAGGATATATATATATACTATATATTATATATATATATATATATATATATATATATATATTATATATAGTACTATATTAATATATCATATATTTACATTGATTATAATGTAGAATAGATTTTGCGATATAGTGAACGAGGGGGAGAGACAAAAGGACAAAGAGATAGATAGATACAAAGGGAGGAAGAGAGACAGAGAAAGAAAAAAGGAGAAGTAATTTTGGGCACTTAAGGCCAAAAATTCAATCTCTCTCTCTTCTCTCTCTCTCTCTCTCCTCTTCTTCTTCTCTCTCCTCTCTCTCTATCTCTCTCGATGGTTCTCTCTCTCTCATCTCTCTGAGATGTAGACCCTCTCTCGTCTCTTCTCGTCTCTCTCTCTCTCCTCCTCTCTCTCTCGTCTCTCTCTCAAGCAAAGTAGCCAAAACATTGTTAGAGCAGATCGATTAATAAAGGTGAGGAGCATGGCAATTCCGTTTTTAATTAATGAATCATAGAAAGACGTCTTTTTGTGTTTCTAATTTATCAATATAAATGTTTTTCCTTTATTTATGCTTTCTCATTCATTAAAGATTATCATTTTTGATACTCCTTTTCGCTCTCCCTCCTCTTACTTCTCTTCATGATTTTTTGCCTTAGATTTTATTTTTAAACCTAACTTTTATTCTCGAAATAAGTATATTATATATATATTATATACTATATATATTATATATAGTATTATATATATATATATAGATATATATATATATATATATATATGATATATATATATAATAGTATATATATATTTATAATATACGTATATTAATTGAAAGTTAATTACTTTTACTTCCGCTCTTTTCCTAGGAATAAATGTAAAGACAATATATTTATAGTGTTTATTTTCATTATTAGATTTTTTTTTTTTTGCGTGCTATTCAGATAATTTTTAAAAATTTGATATGATTTTATGTAGCACATAAAAGCGCGAAAGTTCTCCTTTTTTTCTCATAGTGGTTTTTCTTTGAAAGTTTGCAGATACTTTCCAGGGTAAATATCAGTGAAATTTTCTCCATTTTTATGACTCATGTAATTCTATTCAAGGATCAAAATGTATCACACTCTCCAACTTTTACGCACATAAAGTACACACGCATAAAGCGCAAAACGCAAAAAAAATTCATGCACACTTGCATACTTATATATATTATATATTATATATATATATATATATATATACTATATACTATATATATAAGTAGTATATATTATAATATATATATATATATATAGTATATACGTATAATAATATATAAGTTCTATGATATATACTTAATACTATGATATATATTATATATATGGATATATATACTATATAATAATATATATATATATATATTATATATTATAATATATCATTTATATTATAGATAATATATATATATATATATCTAATATTATATATACTATATAATATATATAACTGGCTTTTAAAACAGATGAATTCTGGTACCTAATTAGATGCATTTATAAATGTTAATTGCCTATATAAACTACTATAGGTCTTACGTACGTAAATTGGGTCAGTATGCTGTGGTTCACTGTAAAACCTTTTATTTCACTTAAGTATATATAATGATCACAAGGGGATTTCAATTATATTGATATAAATGCTACTAATATATGTTATATAAGGATAAAGATAGAACAGAATAAAATTAGAAGCAAAAACAAAAAACAAAAAGAAAAACAAAACCAATAAAGACCTGCTGAAAAGAGGGAAATAAACATAATCAATAAAAAAATAGGTCTAAAATTTTAACAATAAATCACAAACAACAAACAACGTCGCTAAACCTTCACCATATGAGATAAAATTTATGATTTAAAAGAAAAGAGAGAGCTTTATTAATAATAATAAAATATATTTTAAATTACATACAGATAGTATGGATGAATATTATATTTAATTCAGTTGTTGTAGTAGTAGTAGTAGTAGTAAGTACTTTTTAGAACTAACCAGTCATAATAATGTTTTGATTTATTTAATTGTTCTTATTAAATAACAAACAGTTTTTGTTTTTCCCAATAATAAAGAGCAAACTCGCTAGGCTTGTATCGTTGTTCACTCACGATCAATTTGAGTAGACAGAGACAGAGACAGAGACAGAGACAGAGACAGAGACAGAGACAGAGACAGAGACAGAGACACAGACAGAGACAGAGATTGTCTCACGCAAACATTTTCATCCCCTTTTCTTTTAACTACATTAATAATTATTTTACAGTAAAATAACAAATAGTTTGATGAAATTTAGAACTCGCATATGTATATATATATATTATGATATATATATATATATAATATATTATATATATATATATATATATATATAGTTATATTATATATATATATACAAGAAGCCTACTTACCCGATAAATATCGGGATAAAAATTCTATAGCTATGATGCCATCTTCACACTACAAAAACCACACCCTACTCAACTTCATACACAACTCTCTCCCATGTTCAAACACCACCTTTCAAACTACAACGGCATTAAACGACAACAGCACAAAAAAGACGGTCTTTCACAATAATGATAAAGAAAACATCATACAATCTAATAAACCTCTACATTCCCCACCACAACTTACCACATTGCACTAAAAATTACAAACCAAATCTTCCCGAAATTTTCAACCTTCCTAACCTCATAATGGGGGGGGGGCTACTTCAACGCCCACCACTCTACATGGTTTAAAGCCCAAGAAGCGAACCAAAAGGGAACCCACATCATAGCCAATCTTGAAAACCACAACGTATTAAACAACAAAAACAGTCACACTAGAAACCCCCCTCAAACCAACCAAACATGCACATTACCAGACATAACACTATGTTCACCAAATTTGCACAGAAAACTCTACTGGTCAACACAAACCCACCAAACACTCCGACCACCCACCCATCATCATAGAATACCAAAATATCAACAAATCAAACTACCCACTAAGAAAAAAACTATACAAACTACAAAAAAGCAGACTGGACACTATTCACCAACCATATAGAAAGCAACATACATCCTCTAAATATCAGTGACACATTAATATTTAACATAGTCATGCAGAATTACCATTCTCTAATTCCAAAAGCAGCCAACAAAGCCATTTTTAGAGAATACGTAAAAAAATACAACCCTACCCTGAAATAGAACAGGTAATCAAACCACGCAGCTCGCTCAGAACAAAAATACCCACATTAATCCAAACGACAATACAGATTAACGCACTAGACACCCAAATCATAAACCTAACAAACACATATTCTTCACCAAGAACATCCAACACATGAATAGCACCAGAATATGGAAAACAAAAATACACTGAAAAAATCAACCAACAAGCAGACACACACTCACGAATCCATTAAAAACCCAAACACAAAACCAACAAACCATTAAACAACACGCAAACACTCTTGCAACTCACTTCGCAAAGCTGAGTCAAAAAACAAAAACACCCTCAATACAGGAAAATCATCAAATACCTCAAGAAAATAAAACTCAGCCACGACCCAACAGTAGAAATAACCACAACCAACCTAGAAAACCTAACAAAGAAACTTAAAAATTCTTCGGCAACTGGCCCAGACAACATCTCAAGCAAACATCTCAAACACCTATGGAATACAGCTTTATCACAATTAGCACAAATAAATGTACCAGTTTGAAATTACGTTATAAAAAGAAATCTCTAGCTAACAAGCTACTCTGATGAATATTTGAAAGTTGAGTTTATTAAATATATAAGTGAGCCAAAAAGTTACAATAGTTGTCATTCTGGCTTTATATAAAATTGTTACGAAACTGTAATTTTTGTTTTTACCCATATTGTGTGATATATGTTTTAATATTGTGTATTAATTTCCTTTAAATCTCTCCTCCAAAAATTGGTCGATAATTTGAATTGTGTATTTAATCTGAAACTTTGGACGAAATTGTGCAATTGTAGAAATTGTAGAAAGTGTGCAATTATAGACAGTTAAACTGCCAAGTTTATTATAAGGTATTGAAGATTTAACACCTGATTTAGTGATTTAGTGAGTTTAATATTACAGAACTATTTTAATTTTAACGTTTTTAAAAGGTTAATTGATTGACAAAAATTTCATATTAAATAATTCCTTGGAGATGAATGACATGTCATAAATACGTGTTCTTTTAATTTTTATTTATTAAAAATTGATTATTGAGATTGGAAATTATTTATGTGGGCAAATTTGTCTTAATACTGTGAAAAGTGGACATGTTTGAAGAAGAGTAGTTGATGCATATAGACGGTTATATTAATAAAGTTTAAAAAAAGAGGAGTAATGTAGTACGGTATTTAATATTATAAAAAAAGCAATGATGATTAGGTTCTCTTAAAAAGTACTTAGATTTTGTTTTGAATTATTTAATTAGTAATGGTAAATAAAAAAGAAATTATAAATTAAGTTTTCATATTGTAGGAGAAAAAATGAGGTATTAAAGTGAACAGTTTAATGGAAAGTAAAGGCATAAGATAAATAAATGGGGACTTACATAAAGTGAATTAATAATTGTAGTAATTGTTTCTGGAAGGAAGCGCGAAACATGGGAAACGAGAATAGGGGGAATCTGCTTTAGAATATATATATTTAAAAGTAGGATATGAGGTGCTTTTGTAACTGTGAAATGGATGTTGAAAGGAATAGCTGATGGTTTAAGTTGAGTAGAGAACTAACTTTCGAAAATCTTAGCATAAATTGAGCAGAAGTAATTATTTAAAGAGTTTATACCGTAATATTTAGTGTAATGCAAAAATCTTATTTGCACAAATAACAAAAACAGAAATGGTCTATATTTGGGAAATTTAAAGTTAACTGACGATGGTGGTTAGAGGAGGTAATATGGGTCATGAATGAAGTCTTAAACCTGAAAATGAAGTGGTTTTAATAATCTGGTAGGCAAAGGTATGGAATTACTGTTAAAGAGTCTGGTGTAAAGGGTGATGATTAGTGACGAGAGATATACTATATAAATGACAGTCAATCATGTACGTTTATCACAAGGGTTATATAGTTCCGAGATTAATAATTATTTGGAAGGAGGGCAGTAATAGTACCTTAATATTACTTATATTATAAGAAGATAATGAGGGTAAGATATCAATTGAGGGGAACTAAGTTATAATTGAGTGTTGTTAAAGTGTTAAGTATATTTAGCTGATTGATGTTTCGATTGAGGTTTGAAGATTGAATATTGATGTTTCGATTGAGGTTTAATGTATGGAAAGGAACTGATGTAGTATGAAGAAACAATATAGGTATTGCAATTATAGATAATTATAAAGTGTGTAGAGATGATTTGTGTGGATCACATATTTTTTAAAACACCTGAAACAAAATATTAGAATTTAGGAATTAAAATCCAAAAAATATATATTTAAATTGTATATAGGTCGTTTGTTATGGATTTTACCAAAGTCGTCTAATGACATTGGATTATTAAATTATAGGAGTTCTACTTGTGGCTAAAGTGTTAAGTTATATTACTTCGTATTGAATAGCTTCCAAATGGATACTAAATATTAAGTGAAATGTGTCTAATTGAATGAATGTGAGTTTGGAAAGTTGATAGTGGGTATTTTATCATATTAATAATGTAATATGGCAATAGTAGATGGAGGATACAGGGATGTGATTATATGTATCTTACACTGGTTATTTAATTTGTATTTTAGAATGAGGTTAATTATGGAAAGAAACTAGAGGTTTGGAGGGCTGGTAGTACAGTTACTGAGTATATAATATATATATTTACAAGGGGGAAGAAGTACGTGTTAGAATATTAGTAATATGATAGATAATATATATGATTATATATATATAAATTGAGAAGTATATAGTCGGGAAGTAGGTGACTCCGTGCTTAGATTGTATATTATTATGTTACTATCGGATATATTACGATTCGAATATTTGGGTGATTATTATATTTTGTTGAGGTTGTTTTATGAGGATAAGCTTTACGCTCGGGGTGAAGACTCTAATATTGGTATCGGGGGACATAGGAGAAGTAGTGCCTGGGTGGAGGATTATTTGGTCTGGAAGGAGAAGCTAACTGGGAGTATAATAAGGTGAGCAAGTCTAAGGTGGTTAACTTACAAGCCAAGTATAAAAAAGAGAAGCGTGGATATAAGCACATTTTAAAAACTATTAAAGAATTTATGGTTTATATATTATGTAATGAGGTAGAGAAATAGTAATGATTAAACGTTAGCTCTTCAGATATACGGTTTAATCTGGTAGTGGGAGGATTTTGGATGGAAAACGTTTTTTGTTTTTTACAGGTTTTTGTTGCTAGATATAGCTCGTATACCTCGGTATCTGGGGCATCATACATTTAAGGGGGTTCAGGTGTTTTTTATTATAGCTGATTTAGGGGGGGGGCAAAGGTGCCCCTGCGCTGAGTAATCCCCTGCCGTTACGCCCCATGCATCTATGTATAATTCACAAGTGTGTAAGTAAGTTCAGTTTTTCGAGAGAATAATATAAAAAAAAAATGGTATGAATTTAGTTTTGAACAGATTCGATATTTCTAAAAAATCAACTGTTTTTAGGTCAAAAATAGGAATACAGGAGATATACTACATTGAAGGGAACACTTTGGGAAACAATTGACCACAGGAACGTTTTAGAGGTCAGAAAAAGCTGCGTTTTGCTTTTATTTTGATCAAAATAGACTGAAAATTAAGCAATTTTATGGTCGACTTTTAGAGGTAGGGACTATATGGCGTCTCATAAGTTCAAATTGGAACATCATTCCTGAACTTTTTTATTTCAATAAAGAAAGAAAAAACAAAAACACAAATAGAAAGAATTTACTAATGGTGACACAATCTTGAAATAAAAGTAATTTATAATTTATTATTTGAATATTTTGTACCACTTATGTTCAGTTAATAATCATGGATTTTAATGTATTCATGTTAAGCATTCTTATTTGGAGTTAGGCCTGTTTTAAAATGTCATCTCGATGTTCAGTGGTCCATGGGCTTAGAACTCGTTCGACATGTTGCGTCGTTTCATAGTTGACTTAGGTGGTCAATGCCTCTTAGCTTTCTTATTAATTTTGATATTCTGGATACAAAATTAAATGACTGGAACTGGATAATCAACTACAAACCCAAATAGCAGAAAAAAATTAATCTATAAAAGATTGTAAAGCTAATAAGCATTTTAATGTGCGAATACTACGTTGGTGCATTGCTTTGCGCTGTGCTCCCAACAGGAACGTATCTCACTCCTACATCGTTGAAATATCCGTCGTAGACTCTAAGCTGTAAAGGTTGAATGTAAGCTCGCAGAATTTCATGCCATTCATCATTGTAATTAACTTGCTTCATGTGAATATCTACTGTTGGTACATTTTCATACCCACTTTCTAATCTGGTATCCTAGTAAAAAAAAAAAATAAATAAAATGCTTTAAAAAAGAATTAATAATATCCAATAAGTTTAGCATTATCATTTGAAATACTATATTAGTTTACAATACATATATAGTGTATTGAATCATAAATGAACTTCCACAACTTTGAATGTTTTTATTTGAAAGATATGTAAAAAAAATATATATATTTATAAAAGCAATATTTTAAAAAATAAAATTTGAATTATTGGAACTTTCCACTAATTCATATTTCTAAATTTCAAATAATTACCGTATGAGAACCATCAGACCATCTGCCATAGTTTTCCATCATGTCAATCATTTCTTTTGCATATCTTTCTTTGAATACTGGGAACCAGTAGACATCAGGACAAGGCTGGAATGTAAAGTTAAAGTTAATGGTAACTCAGTTAATATGTAAACCTATAATATTAATTATAGTTAATATATATATTTAAAAGTTAATATAAAATACCATCATACTTGAAGTTAATTAATAGATATAAAATGTTTTTTTTTTATGTTAAATTATTTTTATTTTATTAAAGGATATTGAAGCACTACCCTAAATTTATTAAAAGGGAAGCTAAAAATACTGAGTGTACGGTTACTTACCATTTGAATTTTATTACTTTCATTAAGAGATTGGGAATAATTTTCATGCAAATAAGCTTTCTCCCAATCCCATCTGTTTTCGAACATTTGCCATAAATCGGGATTAAAATTCCTAATGTTATAGTTTTCGGTACTGACCAAATGACCGAAGTCCATTCTATTAGAAACGTACAAGAATATTCCCTAGTAAAGTAAAATGGAATATGCATTAATAGAGCTTTTAAAATGACTAATCATAGCGTTTATAAACTTATCCATTGAGTCTTACAATTACTAAAAAATAAAGAGTTCGGCATTTTAATTCTTTCTTAAATTTGAATAATTATAAGAACTAAAATGACTATACGTACATTTTCCCTAAGATTCGCTGAAAACGCCATATCTGAATCTAACAAGTTCTGAATGAAAGAAGGTTTTGTTTTAGGGTCTTCAAGTAAGCTTCTTTTGACAAGGAAGGATGATCCAATATATGGAACATTCCATAAACCCCTGTCAATAAAGAAGTTTGTTAACATAGGCCAACAAAATTAAAATCTTTTGTATTCACTATGAACTTTTCGTAAAGAACTGTTATGTCGATTCCAAATTCGTCTTTAGTTTTTTCCTATGACAACCAAAATTTCAGTCTTTAGATAAACAGTTATTGTTATTTCATTTACTTATAAAACATTCAGAGATCTCATAACGTCAATATTTCAATTCAATCAATCAATATTTCAGTCAATCAATATTTCTGTAGAAGAGCAATAAATTTTCATAAATGAAGAAAGCAAAACCAGCTCTTTCACTAGTTATAAATTTACGGAAATAAAAATTTATTGATGAATATATTCAAATAGGAGCAAACACAATGCGTGTATATCAGCAATAAAAAAAATATGTAAATAACTTTCACTCATTAGAGTGCCTTGCACTCGACTATACAACATTCTAGCAATATCTGACATTGCTTTCATTCCAGAAAATTTGATAGCGAATATGATATTTATTGTTCGTTGATTGATTTCCTTTCAAAATATTCGAAAACAAATGCATTGATCGCTTATTGGCTGCCTTCATTCAGGTTTGAAAAGCGTTTTTAGGATATTACGTGAAGTTGACAAACAAACGAGTATCTGTTAAAAGTTTTTTAAATTCTCTGACATTGTAGCTAATATAACGATATAATTGATAATTACTATAGACAAAAAATGTACAAGTTCGTTACGATTTTTACTATCTTATTTTTACTAGTTCGAAACTATATCTACTGTTTTACATTATTTTAATTCCATAGATAGAAGGGTTTTAACCATTACTTTATCACAGACCCCTTACATATATATATTTTTAAATATTCATCTCCATCCCTCACGAAACCCTTTAATTTTTTTCCACCAGATCACAAAAAACAAAAAAACAACGAGTTAAAGTTTTTATTTAAAGTTTCTCATGAAGAATCTTCTAATATTTGGAGAGAGAAGAACATATTTTATTAATATCGTTATAAATAAAACATTTAAATTTTATTGAGAAATACGAAATTAACATTTTTCAGGCAAAAAAACGCCTGAAAACCCATTAGAAAAGCCAAGTTTTAGACAAGCAGTCAAGAGAAATTTAAGCGTTTCCTCTTTTTTTATGATATCTTTCATTCATTAATTTTTTTTCTGTTGTGACTACAAAAGATCTTAAGGCGGCTCCACACATGGAGAGTTTGTCAAACCCTTGAATCTTTGCGTTTTGCATTTGTTTTTTTCCTCATAAGCGAATGTACCTCTACACACTATCTACCCCATGTGATATAAGGGTCAGTTTTTGGCAGATAGCTTTGCCCTTTGACGCCTTGGTTTGGCCAATCACAACATCTTTTCCATCGTGTGTCGGAAAAGATTGTGCATTTGACAAATCAAGCACAATGATGAGCAGAGAGCTTGAGCCCAAAAAGTAACTCGTCACACAAACCTATGTTCCAAGCTCCCCAAGCTTTTTATCTCTACTTTTAGCATTCTTTCAAACCTTCGTGGACCCCAGGGAGTACTCGGATCACAGGTTAAAAACCGTTGCTATAGATGATTGTTGAAATAGATTTATCGCTAAAAAATACCACTACTTTCAAAATATTCGAAAACAAATGCATTGTATCGCTTTTTTATTGGCCTGCCTCATTCATGGGTTTGATAAAGGTCGTTTTTTAGATATTAGGTTTGTAAGTTGTAAATGTAAATCGACATAAGAGGTGTATTTTTAAAATGATTTATTTTTTTAAAATTCTTTCAGGAAGTCAATCAAATTCTCCCTGAACCGTTTATTTAACATAAATGATTGAAGACACTTGATAGCTCAATTATAATTTTACGATATAATTGATAATTAGTATAGACAAAAAATGTACAAGGTCGTTACGATTTTTACTATCTTATTTTTACTAGTTCGAAACTATATCTACTGTTTTACATTATTTTAATTCCATAGATAGAAGGGTTTTAACCATTACTTTATCATTGTGCCAAGGCCCAAGAGTCGGCGATAAGTGGTACTAGTTTTTCAACGACTAACCTTTACTATTTCAGTAATTATCTATGGTAGGGGTGGTCAACTTGCTTGTTGTTGGGATCAACTTTTTACATAAAAAGTTAGTCGCGAGCTACATATCAATTTCGCAAAATTTACACTCTTGAGCCCCCTGGGCTAATCGATGATGCGGAGAGGGCAGAGATGAATTATATAACATCAAATCGTATTACTAATAAAAATTTATTAACTTTCGGAAAAATTATGCACACTTATTAAGAAATACAAAACTGTTAAATAAAAAAACTACATTTGAAATGAACACATCTACATACTAAAAATAGATAATTAACAGCTAAAAATTTATTTACGGGAAGTATGGGTCTTCATGTCTGCTAGCAAGTGTTCATAGTTGGGTATGTATTAGCCGGTGGGTCGTTCTTCCAAGAATGAATCTTTAAGATCGAGTCATTGGAGAGACTGATCGATTAGTCGGGCTTTTAAAAAGACAGACGGATCTTCAAGACCGATGGATTCTTTAAAAAAAAAACAACTGCGATTTTAAAATGACGGGATACGTAAAGTAACGAATCGATTGACTATCGTCATTCTTTTCATCTGAGTGGAATCCTTTTAAAGGATAAGTTCCTATTAATATATATATATATAATATATTATATATACAGCTAGACTCGTTGAGATGCTGAGAGAGAGACTACTAGATTTATGAGCAAAGTGGTAGGTGCTAATATGTTTAGAGCTTAAGTATATATGTCGCACAGTTTTATATACTTATAATGTATATATTATTTAGTATATATCGTGTAATATAAAGTATAAGTATGTATTTTTCATTATATATATATCTATTGAATACTAGATGATATGTAATTGGTGACATGTATTCCTTAGAGACCTTCGTAAGATATATATATATATAAGAATAGTCACTACTTGATGTACAGTAATGTTATATATAGTGGAAATTGTCGTTAAATGGAGTTAAGCCGATAATACATCGTGCGATCGACATGTATCTATCGAGTATATGTGTCATTCGATTTGCGTATATGTTGATCACTAAAGGCAATAGTTGGTCGTCAAAGTTGCCAATAAGCTTGTTATTTTTTTTTTTTTTAAAGTAAAGGAATACCCAAGATTTAAATCGCAAAGATGGAAAGAGTCCAGGGTCTCTCGGGATCAGTCGGGGACTGATGGGGGAGCACTTGATCCGTCCCTCCTCTCGTATAGGCTGCATCACTATTATCTATAATTGGAGTTTTAACTCTAAGCACGTGACACCTCCAGGAGTAGTGACAGAGTGAGCGTTCATGTGGTGATACCGCAGAGCTAGTAAATTCGGGATAGTGATGATTTCAGTTATAATTTGGAAGGCTTCTACAGTTTAAGGGTAGTGTGAGATGTAATATATCCGGAATCTGTAGTTATAATTATTATATATAATATATATATATATATATAATATATAGAGACAGATATATATATAATATAGACGATGTTTATATATATATATATATAAATATATATATATATATATATATATATACAGGACAACCTGGTTAGGCATGCCTTTTATTAGAATGTTGTGCATTAGTTCTATGCTCTCATGTACACTATATAGAAAGCAACAATGATGGATTATTATATTTTATTTGAAATTTTCCTGCTAAAAAAGAAAGCAAAGACTCAACCATTACCTTTTCTCACCCTTTATAATGTCCATGTAGTCTTCGGAACGAGCATAGAAACCGTCTGATGTTAAGGCTCCCCAGAAATTGCTCCAGGCTTTTCCTGGTCGAACAAGCATTGGTGCTACAACTTTCCTGTAACATAACATATGGAAGTTAGATAAGGTTAATAAAATTTATTAATAATAACTGTTTATTCGAAGGTAGTGCATGTAATTTTTTGTTTACTCCTAGTTTTATTTTATATTATTTGAATATTATGAATAGTTATTACTGGCAACTGCTAGTGAATGTAATCTCTGAATTGATCTGATATATGGGCATGGGCAATCTGGTGTGCAATATTCTGGCTTTTACGTTACGTGCGGACGTTATAACGTCATGATTATTCATAATCATGATAACGATCTATTTTAACTAAGAGACATGATCTTAAGGCTCAACTCCGTTGAATAATTTCTTTCTTTCTCTTTTTCCCAGTTCCGATTCCGGCTTGTCTTTTATCTGATTAGTTAAATAGTCGTTTTTGGTTCCTCGATAAACTTTTACTCGCTTTATTTTTTTTCTTTCCTCTTCTTTTCTTTATTTCTGTTAAAAGTATAACTTATTGAATTATTTTTATTCACAATGGGGACTTGCTATTAGCCATAATCTCAATGTCGCAAATATAGACAATTATATATATAATATATATTATATATAATATATATATAATTAATATATATATATATATATATATATATATATATTGCCTATATCAGAAATTAGTATTCGTTATAATTGGTGTGTTATAAAAGAACAATAATGTTATAGACAAATTTACTACTAATAATAATAATAATAATAATAATAATAATAATAATAATAATAATAATAATAATAATAATAATAATAATAATAATAATAATAATAATAATAAAGTGAGATTTACCCAAATTCATGAATTTTAATGGAAAATCTTGGATATGAAGATCAAACTTACATTCTGACATCCTTTCAGAATAAATGATATTTTTTTAGGATTTTTAGTTTAAAATTTAATTTGTAGTTAAAAATACTTGAAAGGGCCTAATCTCTTCCAAGGACATCAGGCTCAAGTATAAGAACAAGTATAAGTACAAGTAAGTACAAATAATAAGTACAAGTGCTTTTGATTTTTGGAAGGTCAGCTCCCTCGAATACCTGCCGTTGTAATACCTATGGAAAGAAGATAGTGCTCCAATGCCACGTCACAGAGAAAGAGTGTCAAGGGAGTTTGAAGGTAGGATACAGTTTGTATGTCTCTTAGCCTTATACTCGATCCTACCCAAAAGAAAAGTGAAACCTGAGCCCCTCCCCCAAATTTGCGAACAGTACTTCATACAAAGGCGGATAAGACAGTTATATAAATGGAGTAATTGAGGAGTAGAAAAAATTCCAGAAATCTGAACAGAATCACGAGGATAAGACAGTTATATAAATGGAGTAATTGAGGAGTAGAAAAAATTCCAGAAATCTGAACAGAATCACCAGCTTTTTTGAGACAACCCTAGCAACCGTTGTGATATGAGGTTTGCAAGACAAATTGTTGTTTATGTTCAGTCCAAGGATGTTTATGTTGTTAACAGGTGAGACTTTATCTAGAGCCGCCGATGGAGATAGGAAAGTTGGAATTGTTTTTGAGAGGGAGACGTGAGGAAGTTTGTTTTTATGGATTTGAATTTCACAAGATTGTGGTCTCCACCGAGAAATCCCATAGAAGTGAAGTGAAGTTAGAAGTGCAGCTATAATTATCGTTGATGAAAATAAAGTCGAAGAAAGGAGAGAACCTTGAGAAATACCACAATTAACAGAAATGGAGGAATTGGTCGTTCCATCAACAAAAGCTGATATTGAACGATCTGAAAGAAAACTAGACATGAGTAACCAAATTGAATTAGGAAAGCAAAAGGAAGGGAGCTGGGAAAGCAGTGACGAGTGCTACGCCCTGTAAGAAAAGAGAAGGACGAAACCCAAAGGAAGAGAGCTTAGAAAGAAAGCATTGACACGTGTCATGCCTTGTCAAAAGATTTCAATGTGTCAAGCGCTACCACACAAGACTCCCCATAGTCCCTAAGGGCAGAAGACCATAGATTCAGTGAGGTAGGAGAGTATGTCATCAGTATACCTCAAAAGTTGAATGCCATACTGATGATCTGAAAGAAGGGCATGAGATTCCAGATGATCCAGGAAATGAGAGTTAAGGAGAGTTTCAGAGATTTTAGATATAGTACATGTTATCAATATATAATAATATAATAGTATAGTATTAATATATAGTATAATATGTAGATATATATAATGATATATAGTATATATATATTATCTATATAATTATGTATAATTCTACCGTATATCGTATAATAATAAAGGTAATAAATTATAGGTAATAATATATATATATCATATATTATATTATATTACACACCCCCCCCCACAACTACCTTGTATCAACAACGCATACTATATATATTTATTATATAGTAATGCGCAGATACATTATAGTTATGACGGTCTGCGCAAATATAATCTTATTATAAGACTTCTCCGATCTAGAGACACTTATCTGGCATAAGATTAGGTTCGACTATACTAGGCAGTTAATAGTAAAGCGTATTTATATATATAGTACTGATATTAACTGATAGTACTATGATAAGCGTATATAGTTAGAAGATGATTAGAGAGCGGGCGCATGACGGTACTATCTATAGATATGTTAAATATGCTATACATATATCATAGATATATATATATATGGCTAATATTGACTGAGAGAGCAGATAGCTGTATATGAGTGAAAATACACTCATTCACTTAAGTGTATATATTATTATAATATATATATATATATATATATGTGTGTGTGTGTGCGCGCGCGCGTGCGTGACCTGATTTATGATAAACAACACCTTGTGAGACCCGCTGTTTAAAAATTTTCCCACGCTTGTTAAAGACATGTTGCTACTTTGATATCTTATCAAAATCTATATTAGATTTTTGCTTTTCTAGCGTAATGTCAAGATGCTTTTGACCAGGTAGGGGATTGTTTGACAAGCAGGATGTAAAGCAACTCTTTACCTGTTCTGTTCGACTAGGAGTTTAAGAGAATGTGGATTATCAAGTCTTGCTTCACTGTCCACGAAGATAGTACGAAATCACATTCTTTTTCTAAGCAAAAATCACTGTAACCTACAAAAAAAAATAAAGGAATAGGAAAATTTTATAATCATACCCTCGTATAAGTAGGCGCAATGTTATGGAGCTATAGATCTATATGAGGTTATTATGATTCGTAGTACTAGTACTGCGCTAATGACTGGATATTATTAAGACCTATATTATTAAATATAATAAGACTATATATATAACTTTAGTTATATTAAGTAATATGTACTATAGTGTAGTCGAAGTATATTGCTTATAGTATAGTTTAAGATGCACGGCCGTCGACATGATATATTAGACCATAGTACCTAGTATTATTGTACAGTATCTAATCTAATTAATAGATACTATCTGTGATCTAAGGATTATATATAAGGCATAACGCGTATATATTATATATTAATAAGTAATTATATATATATACTATTAACCTAATAATGTGGACGAGTGTCAGATTATGGCTATATAAGATGTGATATGCATATAGTAATTAAGCACGAGCTTCAACTGCTGAGTTGAAACATTAGTATATAGTCAGAATGATATTTATACGGTAACTATATAATATCAAATAAGTAGTAACTTATTATATTCAATTTTAATTAGCAGTATAAACTGTAAAATTGTTTAGATTCTCTGATTTAGATTAACAAGCGTAAATTAATTATAATTAAATTTATAATGAATAATAAATTAAAATCAACTTGACAATGTAATAATAGGCTAGGATATAGTAACCTACTATAAAGATCATTTTTGTGTTTCAAGGTGCAAACGATTACGCCATTTGCTGCCCTAAAGGAAAAAGCGGAAGCAATATGATCTTAATAAATAGAGTGACCGGAGTTTTTAGCATGCCTTCATTCCTTTCTTTCTACCTTCTCAGGAATCGAGATCGTAATTTCTTTATCAATTTAATGCGAATATATTTTATAGAGTTAAATTCGTCCTTTCTATGAGAGATCCAATTATCTACTTGCTCTTCATGGAAATCGATCTGCAAAGCAATGTGGAATGAAAATTCACATCAACCTTGCTTTAGGATAAATTCTATGCTGTTGTGAGAATTATGATATTGTAATTAACAGAATAACAGAATGATATATATTATATAATATAATTTCGAATTAAAATTATTGAATCGTGATCTGTCTCTGTATTTGAACGGGATAACTTTATAGACTTAAATAAGATATTCGTATGAGTGATAGTGACTATTATTAATTGATGTGAAGTATCTTCCCAGATTTTACTAGCTTATTTAAATAATTTTATATCGAGGGCTTACGGCGAAGACTGGAGAACTGAAGCGATATATGACATTATTTAACGCTGATAAGCATCACAGGTATACTATTAATAACATATATTTATGTAATTGGGGGTAAGGGAGATAATATATTATAATATACATATATATGTATAAATAGATATATTATAACATACTGTATAAGGGAAGTAGTTCAGTCATTGCTTAAATCGTACGAGATCGGAAAAGATTGTTTAATCATTGAGCGAGATTATTTTAATCAAACAATTCAATAATAATAGGGAAGCAAATGATCTCTTACTTACATCTTGTTGTTGAAGAGGGAGGTCTTTATTTGTTAGACGATACATATCGTCATTATGTATAAGCTGCAAGGTTCAAGATCAAAGACTCTTTTAGAAATCGGCGTTGGTTTTTCGTATGAAGACATGCCCAATCGTTATCCACTAGACGCCTGTTGGATCAAAAGGATGATCTTTTCCTTCTGTCTGTCAGTCTATAAGTATCCTAAAGGATAGATTCTATACTTTATATTCTATTTCCGTTCCAGAGGTCTACCGCAAATGACATGTTAATAACTTGCTATTTGGATCATTATCGTTTCAGATTGTAAGTATTAAGTGCTTTATTATTATCATATAGTAATAAGATCTTTTTTATATTATTTTTTCTGATGGCGTAAGTAATAAACTACAACACAGAAGTTTTAAGGCCCGTAGATAAATACTCCTAAGTTATTTTCAATAAGGATTTCTTGTATTTTTATGTCTTTTTTTTATGAAGATTAATAAGTAGAGCAATCTGTTCGTACAGTAGTACAAAGTCAAAAAAATTATCTACTAAGATATGATCCTATTATTTACCTATACTGTTAATAAGACAATTAATGGCTTTATGTTTATATTAAAGGGGAGTTGAAGACGGTGTAAATTACAGTAGTTACATACATCTGTCTAGATTGATATTGCCGATACAAAGATAGTTACATACTATGTAAGTACTATGTGATTAAACGCTGTGGAATAATGGATGGATCTGAGGTAGCTGCTCTTGTATATGGATTACGACGGTCCATATAGAGGATTTTGACATAACCTGATTCTACTGGATTGCATTACTGGAGTAATTTTAGAATACAGTATAAAATGGCTAGATTTTCGAAACAATTCAAAATTACTAGAACCATGATGCAATAGCTCCTATTACTACGCACTCTACAATCGAGGCGTATTATATTGCAGGATATTGTGATATTCTCGATAGAGAGACATGAAAGTTCAGAGACTCGCATTTGCTACCCGGACTTATATCGTCACTGCATAACCTGATGGCGTAATAGCCTTCTCAGCGAAGGTTAATACGCAGACTTACACTCGATCATGAGCAATGATAATCCATATATAGCAGAATAGCTTGCTATTGACTGAGCTATGTACGTCACACTCACGGATAAGCTGTGTGCGTAGCATGTACGAACAGGCACTTAAGTTATTAACTTGTTCATCTGATATGAAGATAACTGTATATAGATGTTTTATCACATCTACTCCTCTGAGTAGATAGTGGACTAGATCATTATATCAGAGAGTTGAGAGGAAGAATAGTGCGAGAGAGTCACAGATGCTATATTATTTTAGAGTAAGAGAATGACTGATGCTTCTATTAGAATAAAAAAGGGTAACTGATATTCCTAGGATAGCTAGAACATTCAACGAATACAGGCAAAGAGAGCAGAGAGATATGAGAGCTTGCAGAGCTGACAGAAGAGGATCAAAGATTATATTAGTGACAGTAGAAAGGTAATCAGTAGAATTAACATTAGTAATATAATGCTATAGTATATCTTCGACATAAGTAAATGTCAGAATAAGGATATGTAGTAAACAGGAATCTATAATAGTCCTTGTAAACAAAGCAAAATAGTAATTTTACAATAGATCTATTTAGAAAATTTAATACTATCATATACTATATACTATAAATATATTATATATATATAATTTATATATAATCCTAAATATATATATGATATATAATAATTATATATATAATATAATATATAATAAGTAGGTATACTATATTATATATATATATATAGTGTGTTGTGTTGGTGTGATAGTGTGTGTATGTGGTATGTGTATGTGGTGTGTGTCGTAGGGTGGTGTGTATGTGTGTTGTGTCGCATAATAGGTAAAACCAAAATTATGGAAGGATAGAGCTTTACAGATCTTAGGCGCAGTTATGATTAGAGATAGAGAACTTAGACTAATAGGACGATCATAAAATTAAACAGAGAAGGAGAGTCATTCATAATACGTAGGAGTATAAAAAAAAGAGGTAAATGATTATCCTAACATTCCAAAATTAAAAAGAAAAATTTTTTTTTTACCTTGTAGCATTCCATTATAGATTCTGAATACGAAACGGGATCTCGTATACGCATGCCAATTTTCAATAGGAAATTGCTTTTGAAGCGAAAGGTTTAAGATATGGCTTTATTGAATACAAGGTGTCTTAGACAAGTCACTTTCCTTTCGAAGGAACTTCTTCAGAAGCTTCATCTTTAACAACATAAGGATTCGCAACACACAAGAGCTAATAATAATTATACTTAGGATCTAATGTATTGACAGTATGATAATATATTATATATATATAAAAAAAATTATAATAATTAAATATATATATATATATTATATTATATTGTTATATATATATAATTATATTATTAATTAATGACTATATATATATAAGGTACAAAATGCGACGTATATAATAATGATATATATTATATATGTAATAACTAGTAGGTATAATAGCATCAATTCCTAGAAATTGGATTCCTGAGAATATTTTTTCATTGTAAAGGGAATATAATATTATAATATATATATATATTATAACTATCATTATTATCGTATATATAGTAAGTAACTAATATATATAATAATTGTTATTAGAGTTATAGTTAGTTCTTATAGGACTAATAATATAGTTTAATATATAGAGAGATTGATATCAGAATATGCTTCGTTATTCGTTTAGGTACAATGCAGTAGTAAGACAGAGATGAGATCGAGAGAAGCATTGAGAGGAGGATTGAGATGATGGAGATAGAGAGGAGAGAGAGAGAAGAGAGGCAAGAGAGAGAGAGAGAGAAGTTAACGAGTTTGATTGAGAGCTAGTTAAAGAAATTGACTAAGAGAGAATTTACCGCTTAAAGAGAGAAGGGAGAGAGATCATTCTTATACCTAACGTCATAAAAGTTGAGCCTTATTTAATCATATTTCTTCTTGCAATTTAGTAACTGATTCAGTTGACTCGTCGTCGTTTCGCTCATTACGGCGAGGCATTATTGCCTCAATGCGTTCTTTTTTGGACCTTGACTTATGTTAAAAATTCACTAATTTAAATATTATAAAAACAGAATATAATGCTGCTTTTTGTAAGTATTTGAAGTTATTATTTCAGATCAAATTAAGAAGTAATAGGAAAATAAATTTATTTATTAAAATCTTATAAATAAAATTAAGTCATAAAGTTAAAAAAAAAAAGAAAAGAAAAAAAAGAAAACAAATTCAAATTTAAATTTAGGTAAATCTCAGAGCCTCCTATGATGATATACCACCATATATATATATTATATATATTGTATATGATATATATATATATTTTATATATTATAATTATATATATATAAAATTATCTAATATTATATATATTATATTTATATACTATTATATATATATATTAGATATATATATATAATATATATATATATAAATATATAATAAATAATATACTAATATATAATATTAATATATCTATATTTCTTTAGACTAATATACTATCATTATTAATTAATCTTATATATTTATATATATAATAATATATATATATAATAATATGTATAGTATATAAAATTAATATATAATATATACTATATGAAACTACTATAATAGTTATATATATATATATAATTAATATATTATAATATTATATAAAATACTAATAAGATAGTATATCTATTACCATTACCCTTGTCATCCATAGCTTATATGACATTAGTAACTAATATACTTATATATACTTTATAGAACTCTGGCCGTGTGGGCTGAAATTCAAGATTACCATAATGATATAGTGTGAAACAATATAATAGTTGTATTTCCTTGATATCCGTATATTAGTAAAAGATTACTAAGAAACAGCTTAAGTCGTAATACGTAGGAATATTACTATATAAGGGTTCATCGCGCATATGTTTCTCATAATATTATGATAGGCCGTAACTATAACGATTTGAAGATATACGTCTGTTACGAAGACTATATATATATATTATATACGTAAAATATATATATGATGATATTAATTAAGGATTCGCAATGGGCTAGATATAATGTAAGAGCACGGTAAATCTCGTATCAGTTATTTACATAGCAATAGAAGTATTAGCCTGGCTAATGAGATTAGTACAGCAAGAGCGGCTACCAATTATATCATAAATATATCGACTATATATAATACACTATATATATAAGTATCTAGTCATACATGAGAACTATCTTATGAGGGAAATTAATATAGTTTATAATACTTAATATATAATACTTACTTAATACTTTTAATACTGTAGAATTTAGAACATTTTGATTTTTTTATTCAGTATTATTATTATTATTATTAGTTAATTATTAAATTATTATTATTAGTAATTATTATTATTTATTTATAAATTAACTCATCTATATTGATTATTATGTACTGATATGGATTATTATTAATCTATTATATTGATATATTATAAATTTATATTATTATTAATTATGATCTACTTTCAAACTTTCAGAAAAAGTGGTGAATTATTTTATTATTGATTCATTATATTATATTATTCATTTTATGTGCGTGATAATACACGCAATTCCAATGATCTGACCATATATTTAATAATCTTACATGTGGCGTGGGGGACAATTTTTAGGAGGTGGAAAGGCGCAACCGCATTGTCGCTAGCTGCGGATTGGATAGAGACGAGATTCTGTATCACATCCACCACATACACTTTCTTGAGTGTCGGAGCTGTAGATCACACACACAACATACATCACACTTTACTACAGTGAGTCGAAGAGATGAAGAATGAACACATCACATACACAATTGAGACATAAGAGAGACATAATTAGCATTTATTAATAATGAGGCATGGTGAGCGTAATGATCATATCAGATGCCCGGCAGAATATAAGTACACATGAGCTAGACATCCATACCCACACACAAGGATTAACCACACACCACACACATATGAGAGGATAATACATCCAACACGGAGA
Source organism: Trachelipus rathkii (assembly GCA_015478945.1). Lineage (NCBI taxonomy): Eukaryota > Metazoa > Arthropoda > Malacostraca > Isopoda > Trachelipodidae > Trachelipus > Trachelipus rathkii. The sequence goes on from JABUQX010075422.1 coordinate 23,440, forward strand.
GAGTCTACCGGCCAGAATAATAATAGGGAGGAGGAGTTATGAGAGAGAGGAGAATATGTTACTGGCATGTACCTAGTGCAGTTTTGCGCTGACTTTCAGCGAGAGCCTACTTGATAACATGATGGACGTAGTAATGATTGATTTTCACTAGATGCTTACGTGGTGGTAAGAATCATCTAGATGAAGAGTATACTTTTAAAATCGTGAAATTGATTATGATAATAATAATTCAATAATATTAATCAATAATAATATCAAAGATAATAATAGGTATAAATAGAATTTGTAAAAATCATATAAATGGCAATAATAAATTCAAACATAATATTAATAGAAAAGTATGAACAAAAAAATTAATAAGCTATATATAAACAACAAATCGGAGAATTAATAAAATCATAAAAATAATAATAAGTCGTGTAGGCTGATAATTTAGCTATGGAGCTCATATAATGCAAGAACTAGAATTGGAGGGCCTAAGTGTACAATACGATTTATATAAATTAGTATAAGATATAACACTACTTATCAATTCGCATATTAATAATAATAATAGAACGTACATAATAATAATAAAAAACTCAAATTAATCGTGTCTTATTAATCTCATTGAAAGCTTTATTTTTTCTCTCACCCTTTGCGCTGGGAAAAGTTTTCCCATTTTCTGGACGGTGACATTTGTCTAAAAGTTTCCATTGTCACGCAAGGACCGATTCCGGTGGACGGAGACCAGAATTCCGCTTCCGAATGATCGAAATTCTTCGGCAATTCGAATGGTCCGGAAGTAAGAGATGGCGTCAGAGTTTAAACAAACCAAAAATAAGTAATAATTAATAATAATAATAATAATAATAATAATAATATATATAATATATAATAATAGATAATAATATAATAATAATAATAATAATAATAATAATATAAAATAAAATAGCAACTGCTACTGTAAATCCTAATTTTCTACTACTTCTGCTACTGTTATTATATATATATATTATATAATATATACCCATATAACATATAATATATAAATAATTAATATATATTAATAATAATATATAATATATATATATAGTATATATATATATATATATTATAATATATATATATATTATATATATAGTATATACCATACTATATATATCGTATATATATATATATATATAATATATAGTATATTATATATATATATATATATATATATTATATAATAATATATATATATATATTTTATAATAAAATAATATATCAGTTTACAATTGTTACTAGGGACCGTAAAATAAATATAAGAACTTAGATCATGATTCACTCAATATATAGTTAGGTACGATAACTATGTCTATCGAATATGAGGATTGATAATACCATAGTCTGCAGGTAGGATAGGCTCGCGCGGCGAAGGAGCAATGGTATTATTAGATGGTATATACTCGTACAGAGTGTGGGCGCACGGAATAAGTGTTTGAAGATTGAGATAGAGATCCGCCGCATGAAGGATGAAAGGATCGCTGTATTGATGATATTTACTTTGAGAGAACTTAATTCATCAGTGAGCAAATAATCTAAAGAAACTATATATATAGACCAACAACACAATAATTATTATATATTTATATAATATAATATAATAATATAATATATATAATATATAGGTATATATACACTATATATATTATATATATATATAATATATATAAACAAAATATACCAATATATATATATTAATATATATATATATATATATAATATATAAATACTATTATATATATATAATATCAATAAAAGAGATAGGAATCTTCATAGATAAATAACAGGACGATGATGAGAGTATGGTGGATGAAGAGGAGAGTTGAGGAGAATTTCGTAAATGTACATAACATTAGCAGTGACGAAGAGGTGATGATGA